>SJYX01019280.1:448835-477227 GCA_006410675.1 Oreotragus oreotragus
TTACTCCACATTATTTCCAACACTTGTATTCCTTGTCTTTTCAGTAACAGCTATTTTAACAGGTGTGAGGTGATATCTAGTTGAGTTTTTAATTTGCATTTCCCTGATAATTAGTGATGCTGAACATCTTTTCATGTTCCTGTTGGCCATATGTAGGTTTTTTACTGGAAAAATATCTATTCAGATTCTCATTTTAAAAATTGGATTGTTTGTTTGTTGTTGAGGTGTATGAATTCTTTATTTATTTTGAATATTAGTTTCTTCATTAAGGATGATGTGATTGTTCCTACTTTACTGATAAGAAGAAAAAATACTCAAAGAGGTGAGGAGTCCACAGAATCAGAGCCAGGTTATCCAGCTCTGTAAACACGTGACCTTGGCCGCATCCACTGTGCCTCTGCCTGGCGGGGCAAGGAGGAAAATGGGAGGGGTGAGGTGGCCTGGGAGAAGACCGCAGGAAAAACATGGGCTTCTGATTTCCCTCCTGAAGAAAGGCCATCCACCCATTAATTCCACAAGTGCCCGTTGAGTGTATACTGCATCCACAGTGAATCTGGGACTTAAAAATCTGACCTTCATCCCCAACCACTGGGCACTGGGGCAGAATGAGCTTAAGGATGCTTCCCAGAAGGGAAGCCGAGGTTGATGAGTGAAATCCCCTCCCTTTGTATCTCACAGGGAGAAAATGAAATGAGCATGGGTATGTCGGTTATTTTCCAAGCCAAACAAAAACCAACAGATTTGTTCTCCTTTAACTTTTCTTTGTTTTTTTTTAAAGGGATTTCATTGGAATTCAGTCCATGTCTACTGAAGGATGGTTGAAGTATTAAATATAGTCTTTTTCTCCAAACAGTATCCAAAGAAAAGCTAAGTACTGCTTACTGCCTGGTGGTTTCCAGTGTGTCCTTGATCTGTGCGTTTACGTGGGGTTGCTGTCCTCTGCCGCCTCCTCCCACTGTCTGTACGATGCTTACACAGACACACACACACCCCCTTAATTCTGCATAGATTCCATGCATTTGAATAACGTGGTTTGAATAACATGTTAGCTTGAAATCGTTTGCAGATATCTATGTATTTTCAGTATTGAATATTATTGCTTCTTTCTTTGTTGGGTTTCTGCCTTCCACTCCAATTGTAGCCAGTTCCTTTTGCATATCCATTCTAGAACCTAAAGTACGTGTGAGAAAACTGTAGCTGTAGCCAGGTATAATTGTGATTGAAACAGTGAGCTGAAATACAAAGGCTAATCAAAGCTTCAGGAGACATGCTTTGTGTGCTTTAATACATGGCATTTTAAAATGTTCCACCTTTGCCTTCTCAATTTCTGTTTATTTGCTTGCACGTTGATTTATTTATTTAATTTATGGATCAGAGGTTCAGGTGTTAAAAGCCAAGAGCTGGGGTATGAAAGGGACTGAGAGCAGGAAATTGTTTTTTTTTTTTTTTTTAAATGTTTTGTTATTATCATAGAGTTGCTTTACTGTGTTATGTTAAAGTTTCAGTGTTAAGTTTCTACTGTATAGCTAAATGAATCAGCCGTATATACCCATATATCCACTCCCTGTTAACTGAGATCTTATACTCTAGTTGCTGGTTGCTGTTGTTCAATTGCTCAGTCCTGTCCAACCCTTTGCAACCCCTTGGACTTAGCCCACCAAGCTCCTCTGTCCATGGAATTCTCCAGGCAGGAATGCTGGAGTGGGTAGCCATGTCCTTCTCCAGGGGATCTCTCCCACCCAGGGATCAAATCTGCATCTCCTGCATTAGCCAGATTCTTTACCATGTGAGGCACTAGGGAAGCCCTAGGACCCCACATGACTCAAGGCCAAAAAAAAAAGAGAAAGCAATATAAACAGAAGCAATATGATAACAAATTCAATAAAGACTTTTAAAATGGTCCACATCAACCATTGTTTTCAAAAAAATCAAAGGAAATAAAAAAGGGATTGGTAAAAGAAGTGACCAGGTGGATTACCTACCCAGCAACATTTCAGACCAGAATGGGTTATTGGCATCTGCTACTCCTCCTTCCCCACTTTTTAGGGTGACCCATGGCCCTCATTTACTGGGTAGTGAAGAGTTTTCAGGGATATGGGGTCTTCGGTGATAAAACTGAAAAAGGACCCAGAAAATTGGGGTGATTGGTTGCTGTAACCTTTTCACAGCTTCTTTCCTGAGCTGGCCTTCTTAGCTGTGTTGAGTTTCACACTGCCACAGAGAAGAGCAAATTTCAACAGAAACTGAGGGCAACTTGAAGGGTGATTGTCGGAAGACAGCTCTCGGAACACCTAATCCTTAGATTATTCCTCCTTTGAAAGGAAGAAGCCTGACCATCTTATGTTGGGAGAATTAAGACCTGGCAAAGGGTCCCATGGGTAGAGGAGCCTGGTGTGCTACAGCCCTTGGGGTCACAAAGAGTTGGACAGGACTCAGTGACTCAACAAGAGGAGAAGCCCCAACCCCAAGTTACTTTCTTTATTCCTATTCTCTTTATATAATCTCATGTGAATGCTATGGCAAGAGTGCTGAGACCAGGCATAATTGAACTGCTAAATATTTATGCTTGCATAACAGAGTGATTAAAAGGCTTTGGGTGAGTCTGGTATTCCTATTTCACTATAAAACTTGTTTTAAATCTTGCAATCTGCTTGATAACACAAACATATTTATCATGTTTATAAATGCTATTAAGACTCCTCTGATGTATCTGCTATCCAATCACACAAGAGCAAATGGCTGGGTTTTCATCGCATTTTGAAGGTATTTTGAGGCTGAGCCATGAATCCTTTGGAGAATTGGACTCGGAGAATCAGTAAGCTGCAGAAATAGATCGACTCTCAGATCTCAGTAGCTTCATATGACAGAGATTTTTTTTTTTATTATTATGTCCAGGGCAGGTCAGGAAGTGTTTGCAATCCCATGGACTATAGCCCACCAGGCTCGTCTGTCCATGGGGTTTTCCTGGAAAGAATATTGGAGTGGGTTGCCCTGCCCTTCCCCAGGGGATCTTCCTGACCCAGAAATCGAACCCATTTCTCTTGCATTGGAAAGTGTATTCTTTACCAGCTGAGCCACCCGGGAAGCCTGGGTTGGGAAGGGCTGTCCTACAAATAGTGCCTCAGAGATTCATGCTCCTCTCTTGTAGCTGTGTCATCTGGGAGGCACGACTTCCTTGTGCTGCAGTTACAAGTGAAGCTTACTGGTCAGGACTTGTAACATGGCCCCACCCAACACAGGAGATCTGGAGCTCAAGTTTCCTGTGACCAGAAAGGAAAGGAGAACCAGATATTGATGTGGGTTGGCGTATCTAACAGGCTTCCCTGGTGGCTCAGCAGTATGGAACCCACCTGACAATGCAGGAGATACAGGTTTGATCCCTGGGTTGGGAAGATCCCCTGGAGAAGGAAATGGCAACCCACCCAAGCATTC
This sequence comes from Oreotragus oreotragus, assembly GCA_006410675.1. Lineage (NCBI taxonomy): Eukaryota > Metazoa > Chordata > Mammalia > Artiodactyla > Bovidae > Oreotragus > Oreotragus oreotragus. Next base: position 452,268 of record SJYX01019280.1, read on the forward strand.
TTTCATGGGAAATCCCATGGACAGAGGAGCCTTGTGGACTACGGTTCATGGGGTCGCAAAGGATCAGATACGACTTAACAACTAAACACCAACAAGTGGTATCTAACACTAGAGTCAAATTAGAGTGGACCCTCCGAAAGGCTTCCCTGTGCTGGCTCAGCTGGTAAAGAATCGCCTGTAATGCAGGAGACTGGGTTCAATCCCTCGGTTGGAAAGATCCCCTGGATGAGGGAACTCCACTCCAGTATTCTGGCCTGGAGAAGTCCATGGATTGTATCATCCATGGGGTCACAAAGAGTCGGACACGACTGAGTGCCTTTCACTTTCTTTCACTCTAAAAGGCAAGCTGTCATGCCGCAGAAGAGCAAGTCATTGACTTGGGGTCTGGCCCTTTTGCCAGAACTACTGTTACAGTTTCTCCAGTAATTCTAGTAGTTATAGGGATTTATTTAATAATGATCCATGAGACTCATATATCAGGGAGGCCAGCTGCCTTTATTATAAAGTGTCATTGTTTAACCCACTTTCTACAGACTAAAATTGAATGTGCACAAAAATGATGCACCATATGTGCCCAAGGTCATCTACACCTTGGATGCACAAATTCTGTGTGTAGGAGAGTGAAAAGCCAGGCGAACCAAGGATTCAGCGTTATCTGGAGAAACTGCTCCCTCTGCGTGACAGCTGATGCCTCTTGCGTGTCATGTAGAATACGCAGAGCTGTGCAACGAATGCCTCTTTGACTTTTCCTAAGGTGGTGACACTGAGGACCACGTATTTTGCAAGATGGCATCATGCAATCTCAAGCTTGTTAGAATGATCAGTTGTGTTCAGTTCTCATAGCATTTCTCTCACTATCTCAGATTCTCTTTAGTGAGGCAACAACCACGAATTTTATGCAACCTTTCATCTCCTAAGGATTCAAAGTCTTTCACCACCATTGCTCTTTCATATAATCCAACTCTAGTGGCCTCTCCCTGCACAGAAGATGACACATGTTCAGAAGCTGTGTATGAAGCATTGCACTATGCCGAAAGAAACATAAAATGTAGACAAACACGGAAGTTGTTAATGCTGTGATGTTATTTGCTTAACAGCAAAATGGATAAAGCATAATTCTTGCCTGTGGAAGGGAAATATATAATACTTGTAGGGTTATTTGGAGGTCAATTCCTTCTCTTTTCTCCATTTGCTGAACTATTTCTGGAAATTCAGGGTTTTTTTTTTTTTTTTTTTAAAGCATATTATTGATAGTTGGCACCTCCACAGTAATAGAATTTTGAAGAGCTCATCCTGTCCCCGACCTAAGCCAAGTCGTGGATGGGTCAGAAAATGATGCTGTAGATTGACAGTTCCGAACATACATCGTTCTGGGAGTGCATTATTGGAAAGGGTGTTTGAAAGGCTATGTTTCTCTGTGAGGTCAGGAACAATTTGGGGCAGGAAAACTTGAATGGACCGATTGATGTTAGGAGTGAAGGATATAACTGTAACTTGAAATTAACTGTTTGGTGTTTATCCAGTGGCTGATCCACCTACTGTCCATGTGACTATGGGCAGAACAGAAGCTCTGCTTCTCATTGAACTGGGTGCTAGAATGCCTGCAGATTGTGGACATTGGTGGACTGCTGAGGTCCAAATAAAGTAACCTGCTTTCAGAGTGGTTTGGAAAATGATGAGTGGTCCACAGATACGTGGTGTTATGATGGGGTATCATTGATGGGGAATGGTTAAGATCAGTACATAAGCAACGTGGCCAGGAGTTATCCATTTACTCAGCAAATAGTACCCATATGTCCGTCTGTGTGTGTCTATACATCTGTGTCTAGCAGAATGTCTCTATACTCTACGTCTGTCTCTATACTCTACGTCTGTCTCTATACTCTATGTCTGTCTCTATACTCTATGTCTGTCTCTATACCTTTATTTCTGTATCTGTATGTTCATCTGTGTCCATAGCTATACTATTATAGATCTGTCCCTTTATTGCATTCAACTCTTTGCAACCCCATGGACTGTAGCCTGCCAAGCTCTTCTGTCCTTGGTATTTCCCAGGCAAGGATACAGGCGTGGGTTGCCATTTCCTATTCCATGGTATCTTCCCAACCCAGGAATCAAACCTGAATCTCTTGCATCTCCTGCCTTGGTAGGCAGATTTTTTTTTTATCACTGCCCCACCCTGGGAAGCCCTCTATTTATATGTCCATATCTAATCCAAGTCTCTATATCTCTATGGTGCTATGTTTGTATCTATACCTATTCTTTGGAGAAGGAAATGACAACCCACTGCAGTATTCTTGCCTGGAGAATTCCATGGACAGAGGACCCTGGAGGGCTATAGTTCATGGGGTCGCAAGAGTCAGACACGACTTAAGAGACTAAACCAGACTTGCAAATTTATCTTTATGTATGTCTATGAAGCTTCAATACTTTGGCCACCTGATGCGAAGAGCCGACTCATTGGAAAAGACCCTGATGCTGGGAAAGATTGAGGGCAGGAGAAGGGGACAACAGAGAATGAGATGGTTGGTCGGCATCACTGACTTGATAGACATGAATTTGAGCAAACTTCTAGAGATAGTGAAGGACTTCTAGAGGTGCCTGGCATGCTGCAGTCCACGGGGTTTTAAAGAGTTGGACATGACTGAGCGACAGAACAGCAGCAACAAAGCCCACCCCTACTGAGAAGGAGAGAGAGGACGAGCAAGCGGGAGCTGGGGAGCGAGCATTGTGTCCCCACCCAAGAACCGGGGCAACAGCTGGAAATGAGCCATCACGGTTTTGCCTTACAGCTCTCAGGAGGGACTTGCATTAAACAAATGTATCTTGAATAAATTAAAAGCATCATGAAGGAAAAGTACCAGATTAAGAATTTCATCCCAGTAGGACCCATCCGTGTGTGTGTGGGTGGAGGGGCACACAGGAAATAAAATAAGTCATAGATCCTCATGCCGTGTAGGTGGTCCATATATATAGACACTGGCTTTGGGGACTACATCCCTGAAAAGAGAAACACTTCGTTCCATAGAGTGCCGTCCATGAACCCAAAATGGATATGTCTTAAGGAATAAGAAGGATACTTTTAATTATGTAGTGAGCTGTATCTGACTTACTCTGTGTTCAGGATCCTGGATCCAGGTGTTGTTCTTTCTATAATGTATTTATGTATGCGTTTATTTATTTGTGGCTGCACTGGGTCTTTGTTCCTGCATGTGGGCTCTCTCTGGTTGTGGAACGCAGACTTCCCATTGCAGTGGCTTCTCTCTTAGGTGCATGGACTTCAGGAGTAGCTGTGGCACTGGAGCTCGGGACTTTCAGCCCCCGGGCTCTAGAGCATTGGATCAGTAGTTGTGGTGCTGGAATATGTTTTTAATGTGCTGGATTTCCCATCAGGATAAGCTCTAGGTTTTAATTCAGCAGGTGCATCCTAGCTCATCTTTTTCCAGACCAGGCTCTTTTCTCTCTCATCATGTTATGGCAGACAGATCCTTTCACCGTTCATAGATTTTGAAATGGAAGGAATATAGGGTCTGCACCTGAGAGCTTCCATGTGATGTATACCATGCTTGGACCTCAAAGCCAGTTTCTCTGTCTTTCTCGGATATCTGTCTTGGATATTTACAAGCCCACCCTTTGTGGAGGCTGTAGCAAGTTCCCACCACAAAAGGATGAGGTGCTGGAGAGACTGAATTCACAGCTAAGAGACAGGTGCACCTAGGAAATGACTTTGCTTTGCGTTTGCATTTTAATTGGTTTCACCCTAAATGGAACCCATCATCCCGTTATTCTCTGTCCTCACACCCTGTATCTTTCCTTTGTAGCTCTTGTCACAGTTAATCATTATGTACATATTTGTGTTACTGTTTTCTTTTGTGTGTTTCTACTCCACTCTCTGCAGGTGCCCTGAAGGTAGGGACAGTTTCTGTTTTATTCACTGATGTACATCACTGCCAGGCACATGTTTGATATTCCATAACTATCCATCACTTCATGGGAAATAGATGGGGAAACAGTGGAAACAGTGTCAGACTTTATTTTGGGGGGCTCCAAAATTACTGCAGATGGTGATTGCAGCCATGAAATTAAAAGACGCTTACTCCTTGGAAGAAAAGTTATGACCAACCTAGATAGTATATTCAAAAGCAGAGACATTACTTTGCCGACTAAGGTCCGTCTAGTCAAGGCTATGGTTTTTCCTGTGGTCATGTATGGATGTGAGAGTTGGACTGTGAAGAAGGCTGAGTGCTGAAGAATCGATGCTTTTGAACTGTGGTGTTGGAGAAGACTCTTGAGAGTCCCTTGGACTGCAAGGAGATCCAACCAGTCCATTCTGAAGATCAGCCCTGGGATTTCTTTGGAAGGAATGATGCTAAAGCTGAAACTCCAGTACTTTGGCCACCTCATGCGAAGAGATGACTCATTGGAAAAGACTCTGATGCTAGGAGGGATTGCGGGCAGGAGGAGAAGGGGACGACAGAGGATGAGATGACTGGATGGTGTCACTGACTCGATGGATGTGAGTCTGAGTGAACTCCGGGAGTTGGTGATAGACAGGGAGGCCTGGCGTGCTGCGATTCATGGGGTTGCAAAGAGTCGGACATAAGTGAATGACTGAACTGAACTGAAGTATCCATGGTTTGACTACATGAATGAATTTATGCGTATCTCATCATGCAATACTTTCAACATAACTTGTTCAGTCACCAAGTCATGTCCAACTCTCTGTGACCCCATGGACTGCAGTACACCAGGCTCTTCTGTCCTTCACCATCTCCCTGAGTTTGCTCACACTCATGTCCATTGAGTCAGTGATGCTATCCAACCATCTCATCCTCTGTCACCCCCTTCTCCTCCTGCCCTCAATCTTTCCCAGCATCAGGGTCTTTTCCAATGAGCTGGCTCTTCAAAGCAAGTAGCCAAAGTATTGGAGCTTCAGCTTCAGAAGCAGTCTTTCCAGTGAATACTCAGGGTTGATTTCCTTGAGGATTGATTCGTTTGATCTCCTTGCTGTCCAAGGGACTCTCAAGAGTTTTCTGCAGCATCACACTTTGAAAGCATCCATTTTTCCATGCCCAGCCTTCTTTATGGTCCAGTTCTCACCTGTGTACATGACTACTGGGAAAACCATAGCTTTGACTATATTAATGCTTTATAACAAAGATAGATTTTAACAAACCTGTAGAAACTAGAAAATCAGAAATTGATTTTCTACTTAGGAGTTAAGATTCATATGAATGCTATTTAAAAGTGTCTCTATAATTGTGCACTACCAGTATATATGTTTTACCCTAATAAAAACTTGCTTAAGCTAAGAAACACAACCTAAAATATCTGCAAAATGTCAAAAATTATAAAAGGAATAATTTGAATGAACAAAATAACTTGGTCCCCAAATGATTGCTTGAGAGGAGAGAGTCTATGATTTTAACTAGAATTCATCCAGCTACAAACCACTGTCATAAGCCAGCAAGAAATTTATATCCTTTCCAAGACAAGGGGAACTCAAAATCCCCCAGCAACCCTTCCCTTCCCAGAGCTGTTTGGTACATAGCTCAGTTTCTGGAGATCTGAGATAATCATTTTGTCCTTGAGAGTCTCATGGCTGTGCTCTCGGAGAGTTTGGGTTTAAAATCCTAGGATTTGATCCTGCTCAGGAAAACAAAGTGTGAGCACCTGTGAAGCATCTGACATCAGCCGTTGCCAGAGGCTGGCTGCTGTCCCTCCTTCCCAGTCTGCCGTGCCCTCTGGGAGGTGAGGGCAGAGTACAAGCCCTGCTTCTGGGAATCGGCCTTTGTGTCACATTCCTGGGCTTGGTTTGGGGATCGCCAAATGGACAACTTTCTTTTTTCTTTAGTGCAGTTTAGATTTTTAAGCATCATATGTCTGTGTGTGTCTGTTGGTCCATATAGACCTGCTTTTGCAGGTACAAAATAAATCATCCAAGGCCAGCCTTCCCTGTGCTGTATGCCAATGACACTTTGACCCCAGGTTTTACCTCTTTGAGGCCCTTGTGTAAGGACTGCCATTCATACCAAAGCATGTGGAAGCACAAGGATGCTCAGGGAGGTTTGCTGGACCTTGTGTGTCTATTCAGATGGAATTTGTATTACCTTCTAGTGCCTTTTGTTGAGCTTCCCAGGTGGCACTAGTTGGTAAAGAACCCACCTGCCGATGCAGGAGACATAAGAGAGAGACATGGGTTCAATCCCTAGGTCAGGAAACTCCCCTGGAGGAGGGCATGCAACCCACTCCAATAATCTTACCTGGAGAACCCCATGGACAGAGGAGCTTCGTAGGTTACAGTCCATAGGATCGCAAATAGTCGGACATGACTGCAGTGACTTAGCGCACATGCAGTGCCCTGGTGGCTCAGACAGTAAAGAATCTGCCTGCAAATGCAGGAAACCTGGATTTGATCCCTGGATTGGGAAGATCCTGGAGAAGGGAATGGAATGTGATGTGCAGAACCAGCGAAAAGTGTATTCACGGGAGAGACAGACTGTGGGGGTGGAAACTGCCCTGCCCTGGGACAGAATAGCTGCATTCTGCCGTATCCTGCAAACATTATCCTAGCATCTCTGAGCCTCGGTTTTCTCATCTCATAATTGGGGATAAAAGGGCTCATTGACTGAGTGTTTGGGGACTGGCTAAGGGCTTACCATGTACTGTCTGAATAGTCTCTGCTGGTTAACCCCAGAATATAGTCATTGCCCCCTGTGTCACTCCTGTGTTGATAGAGGGACTTCCCAAATGACACAGTGGTAAAGAGTTCACCTGTCATTGTAGGAGACACAGGAGATGTGGGTTTGAACCCTGGGTCAGGAATACCCCCTGGAGTAGGAAATAGCAACCCACTCCAGTGTTCTTGCCTGGAGAATCCCATGGACAGAGGAGTCTGGTGGGCTACAGTCCACGAGGTCACAAAGAGTCAGACACGACTGAGTGACTGAGCATGCCTGGCACGCATGCATGCACGTTAATGGAAGGGGAAATGATGTTCACGCTGTTGCTGGGGACGCTACTGGTGTCCCCCTGCCCTTAGGCACCTTTTCTCAGACATGACCAGGTGTACTGAAGGTCAGTTCCGTTCCAACAGCAACTGCCTGCAGTTAGCACAGATGCCACAAGTCATGGGCAAAGTCCGACACAAGACTGAACCCACTTCACATGCCAGCCACAGTCCTCAAGCCACCCACGCTTCTGCCCCAGCGACCAAATTCAGGACTTCTCATCACCCCATTCAGGTTCAGTTATTTGCTAAAAAACCAACTTGCAGAACTTGAGGAAGCACTGTACTTTTATTTCCTAAGTCGCGTCAGTCGTGTCCAATTCCGTGAGACTCTATGTCCTGTAGCCCTCCTGGCTCCACTGCCCATGGGCTTTGCCAGGCAAGAATACTGGAGTGGATTGTCATGCTCTCCTCCAGGGGATTTTCCCAACCCAGGGACTGAACCCATGTCTTTTACATCTCCTGCACTGGCAGGCAGATTCTTTACTGCTAGTGCCAACCTTTTATTATAAATGATACAAATAAACAGCCAGATGAAGTGTACATGGGCAAGACCTGGGAGGGGCGCAGGTACAGGAGCTTCTGTCTCCATGGAGACTGAATGCATTACCGTCCTGGTACACCGAAATGTCCACCAGTTAGGAAGCACCACTGAGCCTCCATTTCCGGAGTTGTTATTGGGGTTTCATTATGCAGGTATGAATGATGAAACCGTTGGCCCCATAACTGAATTTTACCTGCAGCCCCAATCCCCTCCCTGGAGGCTGGACTGACCCAGAGTGCCTGCCCTATCATCACTTGATCGGTTTTTCTGGAGACTCCTCTGGAGCTGTGTGGAAACCCACCACTCAAGGAGCCCGTGGCTCCTTGTTCTTCCTCTTCAGTGTGCTCCAACTTAACTTCCAACAGCCAACCTGCATCTCTGCCCAGTGACGTTCTCTTGACGTGAGTAACTTTGCTCCCCGGGCAGCAAGCTGGAAATAACAGGGATTCATGCTCCCCAGAGACACCTGTTCTAATAGAGAGGCAAGGCAATGTTGCCAATTTCACACGAATGAATGGAGGAGTGAAACTCAGAGAATCAGAATCCACTGCGTTTTGCCCAACCTAGTGTGCTGGCTCCTTGATTCAGTTCTTTCCTTCCAGGAACAAATCAGGAATACTGTCGGAAGGAAAGGAGACAGTAGGTCATGATAGACCCCAAGAATGCCAGCTTTGCTCTCTTATGCTCAAAAATGACTGTTAGCGATGATAATAATCCTGTTTCTGCTGCTGCTACTAAGTTGCTTCAATCCTGTCCGACTCTTTGACCCCATAGGTTGTATTCCACCAGGCTCCTCTCCCAGGCAAGAATACTGGAGTGGGTTGCCGTTTCCTAAACTGAGGTCCAAGCAAAGTTGTGCTTTCTTCTAGATAGCTGTGTGTCCAGAGGTGACCACAAGAGAGGAGCCACCTTGTGTGAATGGCTTGATCAACGTGGCAATGTGTACACTCATTACTTCTGTTTGGTGTGTTCCCAATGAATGCATGCCTCGGTTATTAATTATTCATCTATCTCCCAGTATATTTTTAGATCTGGTGATAATTTCTGAATTTCTCTATTTATAGAAAACTTTGAACTTCATAAATATTAAAATTCCCTATTATCTACATGCAGGCTGCTTTTTCTATGGCCATAGAAATTATGCAATTATTACCAGAACCATTAATTAAATTGGAAAATTGATAAATAATGGATAAGGATGCTATTTATGAGCTAAAAATGAGCAAATGAAAATTATCTTCCATTCTGTCACCTTTGATGAGTCTAGCCTTACAGTATGCTCTCAGCTTTTATTATGGATAGTGTTCGTGTTCCTTGGCATAAAATAAGCAATTGGTTACTAGTCTTGAATGGTGATTGATTTTCAGATGGAGTGATTAAAATCTTTTCCTAATGGCATAGTCAAAAAATGATCCTGTCACAGTGGTCGAATAGTAGGCAGTTGCCATATTGTACAAGTCAAAAACTTGACTCTTCATGGAGAGAGGTTGTGTCCTCAAGAAAAGAAGGAGTGTATATATGGAACTAATGTGGAAAACTTTCATAAAATTTTGTGATAGAATAATGCATTCATGGATTCCCTCTGTTCCGTCTCCTGGACTTCATTCTTCCATGTTGGCCTTTAAACAGAGGCTTGGTGGTTCTCTCTGGTTGAGGGGGGATAGCCTTTATTTAGTTCACAATGCTCGTAAATCACCACGTGTCCTTAAATCAGCACCCAATTCAAATTGTCTTTCTTCTTGGTTTATTAGATCTGAGTTCTCAAATGGAAACTTTCACTGATGTCTTTGAATTTTTTTTTAACTGTGATCATTAATTAGAAATGTATTCCCATTGCGATAAGCACTCACCTACATTAATGGAACGGATGTTTCACAATCACTTGGATATGTTCTCATTTATTTCTCTTTAGAAGAAAGTGTTGGTCGTAAACAGTACTCCTGACTTTGTGACTGTTAGTGGACATGCAGATCGCTGATTTAGATGCCTCAGAACCGCCTAGTAATTGGATTCCTTGGGCAGAAGTCTGAATGTAGGAACTGAGCATGCTTACAAGTCTGATTCCCCACATTTTCTGAGTTACAGGAGGTTGGGGCTGACATTGGTTGAGTCTCTTTGGGTGGTTTGCATGGTGCTATCACAAATGGATTTTTGAAAAATTGGTGGTTTGGAAAGAAAAGTCATCATTGAATACCCTTGCCTCAGATGCATCAAAATTACTGAGACAATAAAAGTTTTGAGAAAAAAAAAGATTATATATTGCTTTGTGAAAAAAAAATATTGAGAAAAATGACAGTGAACCACACTATTAAAAGTTTGTCACTGAAAAATTGACCATTTCCTGTAGGAAAAAAAAAATTTTTTTATAAGCCTAGCATCATTCCCTCCAAAGAAATCCCAGGGTTGATCTCCTTCAGGATGGACTGGTTGGATCTCCTTGCAGTCCAAGGGACTCTCAAGAGTCTTCTCCAACACCACAGTTCAAAAGCATCAATTCTTCGGCACTCAGCTTTCTTCACAGTCCAACTCTCACATCCATACATGACCACAGGAAAAACCATAGCCTTGACTAGATGGACCTTTGTTAGCAAAATAATGTCTCTGCTTTTAAATATGCTGTCTAGGTTAGTCATAACTTTTCTTCCAAGGAGTAAGTGTCTTTTAATTTCATGGCTGCAGTCAACATCGGCAGTGATTTTGGAGCCCCCAAAAATAAAGTCTGACACTGTTTCCACTGTTTCCCCATCTATTTCCCATGAAGTGATGGGACTGGATGCCATGATCTTCGTTTTCTGAATGTTGAGCTTTAAGCCAACTTCCTTTCACTTTCATCAAGAGGTTTTTTAGTTCCTCACTTTCTGCCATGAGGATGAGCCACCAACACAGTCCAATAATAATCACAAATAAGATATTTAAATAGTCCAATATGAGTGCTACATATTTTTATCACATGCTCCTTATTCATTTCAGTTTATTAACCAATTTTGTCCAATTTAAGATCATTTCCCTGGTACTACACATCTCACATTTCCAAAGTTTTCTACTAAAGTTGCTTAAGTAATTTAATACAAGAATATTAGCAAACACANGTGTTTCTTGACTTCCTCCTTTTGCATGCCAGTCCCCTATAATGAAAAGGACATCTTGTTTGGGTGTTAGTTCTAAAAGGTCTTATAGGTCTTCATAGAACCATTCAGCTTCAGCTTCTTCAGCATTACTGGTCAGGGCATAGACTTGGATCACTGTGATACTGAATGGTTTGCCTTGGAAACGAACAGAGATCATTCTTTTTTGAGACTCTTTTGTTGACCATGATGGCTACTCCATTTCTTCTAAGGGATTCTTGCCCACAGTAGTAGATATAATGGTCATCTGAGTTAAATTCACCCATTCCAGTCCATTTTAGTTCGCTGATACCTAAAATGTCAATGCTCAACTCTTGCCATCTCCTGTTTGACCATTTCCAGTTTGCCCTGATTCATGGAGCTAACATTCCAGGTTCCTATGCAATATTGCTCTTTACAGCATCGGACCTTGCTTCCATCACCAGTCACATCCACAGCTGGGTATTGTTTTTGCTTTGGCTCCATTGCTTCATTCTTTCTGGAGCTATTTCTCCACTGATCTCCAGTAGCATATTGGGCACCTACTGACCTGGGGAGTTCATCTTTCAGTGTTCTATCTTTTTGCCTTTTCATACTATTCATGGGGTGCTCAAGGCAAGAATACTGAAGTGGTTTGCCATTCCCTTCTCCAGTGGATCATGTTTTTGTCAGAACTCTCCACCATGACCCGTCCATCTTGGGCAGCCCTACACGGCATGGCTCATAGTTTCATTGAGTTAGACAAGGCTGTGGTCCATGTGGTCAGATTGGTTAGCTTTCTGTGATTGTGGTTTTCAGTCTGTCTGCCCTCTGATGGAGAAGGATAAGAGGCTTATGGAAGCTTCTTGTTGGAGAGACTGACTGAGGGGGAAACTGGGTCTTGTTCTAATAAGGGGGGCCATGCTCAGTAAATGCCATCCAACCGTCTCATCCTTCTGCCTGCCCAGTTTTCCTCCCACCCTCAGTCTCTCCCAGCATTAGGATCTTTTCCATGAGTCAGCTCTTCACCTCAGGTGGCCAAAGTATTGGAGCTTCAGCTTGGGCTTATCAGTCCTTCCAATGAATATTCAGGTTTGATTTCCTTTAGGATGGACTGGTTTGATCTCCTTGCAGTCCAAGGGGACTCTCAAGAGTCTTCTCCAGAACCGTACTTCAAAAGCATCAGTTCTTCAGAACTCAGCCTTCCTTATGGTCCAGCTCTCACATCCGTACATGACTAACGGAATCAGTTATAGTTCTTGTATATAGTATTCTAAATAATTATAGTTGGCCTTCTCTGGTGGTCCAGTGGCTAAGACTCTGAGTTTCCACTTCAAGGGGTACAGGTTCCATCCTTGCTCAGGACACTAGACCCAATTGCCACAGCTAAGTGTTCACGTTGTTTGCATGCACGGCGAAGGCTGAAGATCTCATGTACTGCAACTAAGACCTGAAGCAGCCAAGTCAACTAAATTTAAAAAATAGTTAATAGATAGATAATTATTTTTATTTAAAACCTGAAATATAGTCAGGGCAGAAAGAAAACCAGAGACAGGCATTGTGATGAGATTATGTTTACATTACCTTGGCTCCTTAGTGACAAGGCACAAGCTAGAAAGGGGTTTAATGGGAGTTTGAAGTATTCTGATTTTCCAAACCAATGCCAAACTGGGAGGCAAACAGCCCCTGTCTAGAATACTAATAAGGATGGGCCTTTGGGTTTTTTTCCCTTTTTGCAGGAGTGAAAGATATATTTTCACTCTTTGTCATTTTAATTAAATCAAGTCTCAGAACGCGTAAAGCGAGAGTCACATTCTTTTTCAGCAGGCAAACTTCGAAAACTGCACACCAGATTGCAAACTGTTAAAATTCATTCATTAAAAGTTCATGGTCTATTGGACTTTTTTTCCTTCAAGCATTGCATTATGTACATTTCCTATCTGTGGTAATGTGACAGATTGTCTGACAGATTTCGTGTACAGTAGAGTTATATAGTCTGCCAGAAAGACCTCGTTTGGAACCTGTGGCCATAAGTGAAGCGGATTTGGAAATGCCATCTTGCAATCTAGTGGATAATTTAGTAATAATGGCCCCGTTGATCCCTCAAGACCAGCAATTATATACCTGTTTGAAGTTAACTGAACTATGTAGAAATGAATTATTTGAATTATATGTTATAAAAAATTTGGTAGGCATTGAACAGACTGACAGCACCTTCTGAAACCTGGTATTGATGTTTAATCACTTTAACGTGCAGACTGCAGTCACCAGCATCTTTGCAAGTTTTTCTGTCGGTACAGAAGTACCCGTTGTTCCACCGTGTGTTAACTCTGTGCACAGCTATGTGAATATGCACGTGTATTGTGTATCCCTACACGCATGGACAAATCACATATTTATTTACAGTTAAAGTTTGCTAATACCAAGTGTTTAAAAAAAATTAGCATTCCTCATCCAGAGGAATCCATTTAGGCCAGCCTTTATGCTACACAGAAAGACTTCAAGAGTTATGGGAAGGCTTTTATTTTTAGCAGTCAGTAAATGAAACCTTTTATTCATCATTCTGAAAGACGACGGTAAAAGATGAGAACATCTGTTCTTTTTCGTTTCAGGAAGGGAAGAGGCAGCCATCCAACCAGCCACTCACACGAGGGTTAGGGCTCATTCAAGAGCCTCACACATTTCGGTCAGCCTCCCATTGGTGGATGGGTTATACCTGTGTTACGATAACACATTTTCTCTGACAAGAGTGGCTACCCCTCACCTCTCATTCATGACAAGTTTAAGTGTAGTAGTTGGAGGAAGATTGTATTCTGGTTGCATAAACAGTTTCCTTAATTCAATAATTTTTCTCTGAATGATTCATGGTTTTGTTTTGTTTTTACTTTATTATTATTATTTTTTAATGCAAGGCGTACCTGGTCAGGGTTTCTCATCCAGGGTACCTTTCACATCTTGGTCCTGATGATGTTATGATAGGGTGGGGGTGTTCCTGTGGGCCCGCAGGGTTATGCAGCATCCTTGGACTTCACCTGCCAGTAGTGTTCCCTCCAACCAGCCACCTGTCACTTGGAGGGCAAAGTCACCCTAATTGAGAACCCCTGCTGTATACTTACAGGACCGTCTTTCAGGATGCTGATTGAAAAAACACTGAAAGTATATACACATATATTGGATTCATTCTGCACCTTTTTTGGGGTGACAGCCACCTTCTTCTCCTATTAAATTTGCCCCAAATGCAAAGTACATGTATAGCCTCTGTTTTGGTACCAGTTCTATGTAACATATTTCATTTTGGATTGAGAGAAAACAGCCACTTGCTGTCATTTTCAATCTGATAAAGCTTTAATGGGAAGAGAAGACAAAAAGACATACCTTTTCATACACTAATTTAAGCAGATGGATGGATGGTTTCCATAAAACTACAATGAAAGAGAAAGTAGAGTTTATCCTTAGGACAGAAAGATGGAAAGTCTTCGCTTTCTGTCGTTACAAGTGTACAGTGTGTTGTACACGTCCAGAGTCAGAAGTGTCAATTATCTCACAACTCTTCACTAACATCATCAGGGAAGAAAAGGATTTTGACAGAGGTGAAGTACAGCATGTAAAATACAATAGCTTTAAGCAATGGTTCTCCATTAAAGTCTCAGAATTAAATTATTACTGCATCAATTCATTCATAGAAAAAAAAATGTTCATTTCTCATGCCTTTACCGCCACTGCCTTTGGAGAGGCATCTGGATGCTTCAAAGCCTTGATGTAACGATTGTGACGTGTGTGCCTGCATGCCAAGTCGCTTCAGTCATGTCCAACTCTTTGTGACACTGTGGACTGTAGCCTGCCAGGCTCCTCTGTCCATGGGATTCTCCAGGCAAGAAAACTGGAGTGGGTTGTTGTGCCTTCTTCTGGGGGATCTTTCTAACCCAGTGGACTATTTTGTAGGAGTTGTAGCGCTCTTGTTTTGGGGTAGAACATTCTGAGTTTCTCTGAAGCAGGCACCTGATTAGGTGTTTCAAGATGCTCTGTGTATACGTTTGTTTTCTGTGGATGGTGGCTAAGAGCTGAGTGATGGCATTTTTCCTGTAAATAGCTGGTTCCTCTCAGTAAGCCGAATCAGAGCCTTCATCCCCTCTTTCCGGCACGCACAGTGCCTTGTGCTGTGATGGGTACATGGAGAGAGTAGCGTGAGAAAGAGGAGGCATCCTTTCTTTTCTTGTCTTACCTTAATGCTGGGTTAAATTTCTAATGTAACATTCCAGGGTCATTTAAGAGTGGTTTTACATTCTTTAAAATTCAAGCACGTGGGAACAAAAGGCTGCGTGGCGGCCCATATGTAATTAACCACATCATGTAAGCATCCGATCAGGGTCTTGTTAATGAAGGTGGCTTGACCTCAGTGTCCCCTTGAATCAGTGAGAAAGTGAGTAAGAGAAACAGTATTAAGGGGAGGTTTTGAGAAGGATCTTTTCCCTCCATTCCTCCAACTACTGTAGAAGTTAAGCCTGGGAATGCCAGACCAGCAAGGAGCATGTGCGTGGAGTGGCTTATGTGAGTTCCCTCCTGGAATTGCTTTTATTAGATTGCAGGTTGGTATAATACCGGAAAGCCATATACAGGGATACAGCAAGAGACGTGAGTGTCCTCTGTGCTGGTGATGTGGAGATGTGCCCCGAGTATGTACATTTCAGGCTGTTTGCATACTGGCTAAAAACACAGACATTGTTACATTATCTGACTGCCTAGGTCCAAATCCCGACTCTGTGTTACCTGCAACGTCTCTCCTGACTCATATAAGCATCTGTTTTCTCTGATGTGAGGGACGTGACCATCGGTGTCTGCCTCGTGGTGTCAAGAGGCTTCCTGGATACCCCACAGTGTAGGGAGATGTGGCCTGAGTGCTCAGCAAACAGTGAGTGGGATGCTTGTTACTCAGCAAAACTTCCTTTTGCTTCTACATGGAGGAACAGTCTTACAAAATTGAGTCATTGGTTTACTCTCTCAATATAGGCACCTGGAATTATAGAAATTAGTTAGTCCCCCCCCCCACCCTACTATTGATTAGTAGGAAAATCCAAACAAATGTTTTTGCCCCTGAGCTTTGTGCTTTGTGTGTCAGTAATAACTCAGTTTCTGGGGTCAGTGTGTTTGCTACTCCCATTTTCATTTCTTCCCTTTTTATCACCTATTAACAAGAGAAATCGGAGAAGGCGATGGCACCCCACTCCAGTACTCTTGCCTGGAAAATCCCATGGATGGAGGAGCCTGGTGGGCTGCAGTCCATGGGGTCGCTAAGAGTCAGACACGACTGAGAGACTTCACTTTCACTTTTCACTTTCATGCATTGGAGAAGGCAATGGCAACCCACTCCAGCGTTCTTGCTGGAGAATCCCAGGGACGGGGGAGCCTGGTGGGCTGCTGCCTATGGGGTCGCACAGAGTCGGACACGACTGAAGCGACTTAGCAGCAGCAACAAGATAAATGGAGCTTCCCTGGTGACTCAGACAGTAAAGAATCCACCTGAAATCCTAGAGACCCAGGTTCCATCCCTGGGTTGAGAAGATCCCCTGGAGGAGGGCATGGCAACCCACTCCAGTATTCTTGCCTGGAGAATCCCATGGACAGAGGAGCCTGGTGGGCTACAGCCATGGGGTCGCATAGAGTTGAACATGACTGAAGTGACTTAGCACAATGGACCCAACAAGAGAAATAAATCTGCTTTAATTTGCTGTATTGTGTTTATCAATGGGATAACAATGCCATTTAATCCTTCCTGGACCCAAAGAAGCAAGGGGGGGAGGAATAAATGGACTAGAAATAAATGTAACCCCTGAAATATTGATCTGGTCTCATTCTTTACACCCCCTAAACATTGGGCTCAAATGCCCTTGCAGATAATGTGGACGAGCAGCCTGGGCCCAGTGTAAGCCAGTCGGGAGTGGTGGAAAGTGCTGGAGCCAGCTGGATGTTCTCCACTCTCCTGAGGCACTCCCCTGGCTCTCCTCCTCACCGCTGAGGCTCTCAGTCACCCCATCCTGAAGCTTCATCTCTCAAGTGCACTTCTCCAGATTCAACAAAACTCCTTCTTCACCTAAGGTACACCTGTGCAAACCTGGCTCAAATGCTACCTGTAATTTTTTTTTTTGAAGCCGAAGAGTATGTTACAAAGTGGCCTAAAATGTGTATGTCACAGAAAGCATTCTGTGGATGTGCAATAATAATTATTGATTCTAATGATTATCAACATTGTGGATACCTGTGGCTGAGATGGATGTAGTATAGTTATGTTCTGCTTATTAGCATTTCATGCTTTACCTGCATTGTTCATAGTCAGGTACCGGTATCGGCGAGGATATGTAAACAGAGCTTTTATATATATATTTATTTATTTTTGGCTGTGCTCGGTGTTTGCTGCTGCATGTGGGCTTTCTCTGGCTGCAGTGAGCAGGGGCTACTCTTGGTTGCAGTGCTCGAGTTTCTCACTACAGAGGCTTCTCTTGTTACAGAGCTTGAGATTTAGATCACATGGGCGTCAGTACTTGTGGTACACAGGCTTAGTTGCCCCCCAGCATGTAGGATCTTCCCGGACGAGGGATCCAACCCGTGTCCCCTGCATTGATGGATGAAATTCTGACCCCTGAGCCACCAGGGAAGTCCAGGCCCTTTGCTTAATGCTTGCTGCCACCTCTCAGCCTCTGGGTGTGGCGTGACTCCCCACAAGATTGCTGTACCTTTCTACCTTTGGATCACCTTCACCTGGAAAGATTTCCTGACCCACCAAACTAGATAGACTTCCTGATCATCTTTCTAGATTTAGCTTTCTGAAATTTCCTGGTTGGGAAACCTTCCCTGCCCACCACTGACAGGGTTAGGTGTCCCGTCCCGTGTTTCTCAGTCCACAGCACTACAGGCAGGATTATGACAGACATTTGGGCTTAGCGCTCTTCCCATTATTACCCCCTGCTTCCAGCACCATTGTTTGTAGGTTCCAGCTTTTGGAAGGCAGAGAAGACCCTCTAAGAAGCGTCCAGTAGGGACCTCAAGATTATCAAACAATGCCAGAGCAAACCTTGGCTTCAAGGGTTTACAGCATTAGCCCCCGCAGGTAGCTCGGTTGAATGTAGATCCTCCTGTCCTGTCTCACTAGTTGTGTGGCCCTTGAGTGAGTTATAAAACTCTCTGTGCCCCAGTTGCACATCTATGAAGGAAGGAAGAACTTCTGTCTCCCCCACGGGGTTCCTGAGTTGATCCAAGGTAGTGTTAGAGTAGGGCTCGCATACAGAACGCACTCGTGACATGTTGGGGTTTCTGAGTTGATCCAAGGTAGTGTTAGAGTAGGGCTCGCACACAGAACGCACTCGTGACATGTTGGGGTTTCTGAGTTGATCCAAGGTAGTGTTAGAGTAGGGCTTGCACACAGAACGCACTCGTGACACGTTGGTTAGCCATTCTCGTGATTATTCTAACCTGTGTAGTCACGTTCAATATTGCTTTATGCGGAAACACTCCAGCCAGTTCCATTGTTACTTCTTTCATTCTTATTGCCTCCTCTCCTTCCGCGGACGTTTATGGCAGAAAGTGGACAAAATCCTTATCTTTCAAGGATTTTTCTAATCTCTACCTGTGCTGACAGAGGTGGCTGCCACGAGGCCCGGGTGGCTATTTAAGTTACATGTAAATGAGTTAGAATGAGATGAAATTGAAAATTCACTGCCTCAGTCAGACAAGCCGTATTTCTAGTGTTACTAGTCACCTGTGACTGGAGGCTACTGTTTCAGACAGCACAGATGGGTAGTATCTGCCCATCATCAAACATTCTTTTGGACCATGATGATCTAGTGGAGAAGAGGGATAATAAAAATGTATACAAATAAATGTCAGTATTTTGTAAGAATACTGATGACAGACTTCTTTTCATAACTTTTGGCTGCACTGGGTCTTCCTTGCAGCACACGGGCTTTGTCTAGTTGCAGTGTGTGCCCTAAGTTGTCTCAAGGCATGTGGGATCTTCATTTCCCCAGCAGGAATCGAACCTGCATCTCCTGCATTGGAAGGCAGATTCTCAACCACTGGATTGGGCTTCTTAACACCATCATTTGACATAAAGTTTTCATGATTCCGAGGCTTCCCTGTTAGCTCAGTTGGTAAAGAATCCGCCTGCAATGCAGGAGACCCTGGTTTGATTCCTGGGTCAGAAAGATCTGCTGGAGAAGGGATAGCCTACCCACTCCAGTATTCTTGGGCTTCCCTTGTGCCTCAGCTGGTAAAGAATCTGCCTGCAATGCAGGAGACCCCTGTTTGATTCCTGCATCAGAAAGATCTGCTGGAGAAGGGGCAGCCTACCCACTCCAGTATTCTTGGGCTTCCCTTGTGTCTCAGCTGCAATGTGGGAGACCTGGGTAGAATCCCTGGGTTGGGAAGATCCCCTGGAGAAGGGAACAGCTACCCACTCCAGGATTCTGGCCTGGAGAGTCCCATGGACTATATAGTCCATGGGGTCGCAAAGAGTCGGACACGACTGAGGAACTTTCACTTTCATGATTCTGCCTCGGAGTTGTTAACACTGTGTACTTGGGAGAGTGTTTCTGTGTGCCATTCAGGAATGAACTTGAGTGAGGAGGGGCATAGACTTCCCCGCCTCTTCCTTTCTCTCTCCACCTTGCTTTCCCTCTCCTGCCCTCCCCAATGTTCCTCTGTTCTCCTTTACTGATCACTGAAACTCTGTCCTTCCTTACATACCATGTTCTTTTAAAATATTATTATTATTATATTTGGTCATATATTATTATATTTGGCCGTGGGGCATATGGTACCTTAGTCCACTGACCAGAGATCAAACCCTTGCCCCTTGCAATAGAAGCACAGAGTCTTATACTGGACTCCCAAGGAAGTCCCTAAAGATCTTTTTAGAGAAAAAAGTATCTGTCCTTATGGATTCCTAACTCGATGGGAAACATATGGACTTTAAATATCTAAGTACATTGTAATAGCAAGAAGGCAGTGATAGGAGGAGGAAAAGATGAAATATCCACCCTAAGGAGGGAGGTACCCTTTCTGCTTGGCAGTGATGAGAAAGGCTGCACAGAGCAAGTTTCCGGTCAACCTTGACGTTCAGCAAAGCCCCTTGGCCTCCCAGCCAGTGGCAGGCAGGATGTAAACAAGACCTATCTCTAGAGGGCAGGAGTTCTCTGAATGCAATTGTTAATCACCGTGAAGCTGCTGTAAACTATTACCATAAAACCATGACACGCTTCTCTTACTCACCCAGATCAATATTACCGCAAGGCCTTCCTGTCCCAGGTTTATCGTATAGACAGGTAACTTGCATTGCCATAAATACTCGATGACTTTTTAATCAAGTGTAGTGGTCTTCAGCATTTCAGAAGGCATGAAAGGCTGCAGCGCGGTGGGGGAGGGGCAGTGGCTATAGCTGGTTGTGGCCGTATTTGTTTTAATTTTATGGTTGCCTTTTCTCCGTCTCTAGTTCAGAATCTCTGATGAGAGACAGAGAGTTGAATATAAGCCATAAATAGTCCGTGAATTTTCCATATTAAATTTTCCACTGACACCAAAGACTGACCTACTTTCTCAGTTTCAGTCCAAAAAAATCCCCAAGGAGGACTTTACTTGGCCCAACTTGAATGAGTATCAACTTCTTGTCAATCAACTAGGGCCCTGGAGTGAAATCAGGTAAGAGTGTCATCTCCCAAGGGGCCATGTGGATGGGGTCTTTGTGGTTACAGTGTCACATCCTTGGAAAAGTAAGAGCTGGGGCTGACAAGAGAATAGCTTAGACATTCATCACAAACTAACCTTGAGTTTTGAGTAGAATTTTCTCTTAGTTCAAAATACATGCAATACTGTGTTCCTTGTAAACATCAACTTAAAGATTAGAGGCAAAGGGAACTTTTCATCTCAATGTCAAACCCTTAACTCTTTTTCACTCTGAAATAACCCACTTATAACAACAAAGCTGATAGCTCACTTTAAGATCAGAAATCTGACAGCACTTATTGACTTTGACACTCTCCATAGAAAAACTCTTGGAGTGTCCATGACATGAATTATGAGCAAGAGAATCAAGAATGTTGCAACAAAAAATACTCTTACCATAATAGACCTCAATAAATATTGTGAATATTGGTGGTAGTGAAATGTCCAACCTGGGATTAGAATCAATTTGAAATGTGGTGGTAGCCACCAACTGGAGACATTACTTTGCCGACAAAAGTCCGTCTAGTCAAAGCTATGGTTTTTTCCAGTAGTCATGTATGGATGGGAGGGTTGGACTATAAAGAAAGCTGAACACTGAAGAAACTGCTGGGCTTTTGATAGATGCCAAGGAGTAGGAAGGAAGATAGAATTGTGATTAATTCTGTGTTCCCACAAGTAGAGAAAATGGCATGTCAAAGGACTGGAGATGAAGGGAATTATGTGTTCTTAGAACAGAAAGTGGATCAGTGTGTGTATATGTGTGTGTGTGCATGAGTGTGTGTGCACATCCCTGTTTGAGTTTATCGATGATGATGGGAAAAAGCCACAGTCAGTGAACCTAGAGATAAGCAAGGACCAGGTAACTTAGGGCTCTGTTAAGGCCAGTTAAGGAGTTTAGCTTTTACTCTAAGGACAATTGGGAACCATTGAAGTGGATCAAATTTTCCATTTAGAAAGATAACTCTCCCTGCAGTGTGGAGAATGGATTGCGGTGGAAGGAGATGGGAGAGGATCATCAGTTAGGGGGCTGTTGCAGGTGAGAAATGATGGAGCCTTTGGGTGAGCATAATGGCTGTGGGGGTGAAGGGAAACTGAACTGATCTATGAGATACGAGGTGGGAGATTCAATGAGACTTGTGGATTAATTGTTAATGATGGGTGAACATGTGAAAGGAAGCCATGTGGATGCTCTTGTTTCATTCTGGAATGTTCTAGGCAGATGCAGGTAGCATTTATTGAGATGGCAGAAATAGAAGAGGAATCGATATCAGGTCTAAGGGAGAAGATGGCTAATTAAGTTGTAGGTGCGATGTTTCAAGTCACATACGTGATGATAAATGTGAAGCAGGCATTTGGGTGGGTGAACCTGACCCTGGGAAGTGACTCATGCTGTATTTGGAAGTCTTGGAATACAAGTGATATTTAAACCATGGGAATTGACAGGGTCATCTAGGTAGAGTTTGGAGTGAAAAGGAAAGAGGACTCAAGACCTCTTTGGATCCAACCATTGGGAAGATTCCCAGAGGAGAAAGCATCCATAAAGAAATCAAAGTGCTACTAAACTCGGGTTCAGCTGTGCATTGCTCAAGAATCCAGCACTGAAGGGACTGTGTAAAAGGAGAGACAGCTCAATCAGGGAGTGCAGCAATCCTCCAGAGAAGGTGGGCTCATGCTTCCATTTCTCTGAGTAAATGTATTCTTTGACTAACGTTTTTCTATAGACAAAAGGACATGGGAAGAGGTCTGTCTTGGGACGGCCCAGAGGGCTCTGCTCCATCAAAAAAGCACCCACTGAAGCAATTAGGGTGTCATGAAAGTAAAAAAAAAAAAAAAAGGCTGTGCATCAAGGAGAATGTGATGCAACCAGTGTTATGATACCATGAAGTCCCTTGCTGATGGAAGGTGATGGAGTCTGGAAAAAACTCATTGTGAAGCAAGGTAAGAACCCAGGGCTCATCTCTGGAGTCCTGCGCTGTTTTCAGGTGACCTTGGATTTCTGAAAGTCATCCTGCCATAGCTTTGGTTTGATGTGGAGGGAAATGTGTCTTCAGTGATACATTGTGAATTGCTAACTGCTTCTCTGGAGTCTCAACTGTAACTTTAATCATCTGAGCTCTAGTTCTTTCCCCGGTTCCTGCAGTGCCCCAGGACTCATTAAATCGCTGGGGGTATTCGAAGGGCTACAATTAAGGACCATTTTATGCGCACAGTCCAAGTTCCGGGAAATGACTGTCTCATTTGAGGCCCCGGAGTAGGGGCTGCTCTCTGCTAGGATGAATGATAATGTGGACCCCAGTGATTTGCTGTCCTTCATTGTTTGATCTGCTTTAATGACCAGAGTATAATTAGCCAATTGTTGTGTGCAGGTAGGTGTTACAAATGGAGTTGTAAATTCAGCTCCTTAAAAAAAGTGGGTGTAAGAGTCTCCCCTGCAATGCAGATTATAGATGACTCTGGAGCAAAGTGAGGGGAAGCCTGGATGCCCTCTCAGGGGTGAAGTACATGGCCACGTACATGGGCAAGCGCAAAGACAGAATGGATTCCTCTAAACCAAAACCAAAAAACATCCCTTGGTATAATTCCTTAGAGCTGTGTTTTTTGGTTTGTTTTTCCTTCTTTCTTTTTTCTTTTCTTTCTTTCTTTTTTTTTTTGATGGCCAAACACTATTTATTACAGTGTCTTTGTCATTGGTTTGATCTTGGAGAATAGATACATGTCCCTATCTTCAAAATGTGGATGGTCATGGTGCTAGACTCACTGACTTGTTAGAAGGATTGAGTGAGAAGATGCATGAAAAGGGCTTGGCATGACACCAGGGATGTACTGAGGACCAGATGCATTAGGCATGATTCTCACAATCATGGTGAGCTCCATTGGTCAGAAGAATTAAGCATGGACCATTGGTATTTCAGAGTAAGATGAGGATTGACATCCACTATTAACCCACTGGACAAGGAAGCCTGGTGTGTTGCAGTCCATGAAGTTGCAAAGAGACACGATGTAGCCACTGAACGACAACAATCACCTTCTGAGTTTGCCAGACTATCATGACCACAGCAATGTGCATCAAGGCTCCTCAACCACAGAAAAATTCAAGTGCATGTCTTGGAGCACTCATTTGACCTAGAAGAGAGAAATGAAAGAATTGTAAACACTATTTTACATTAAAGCCAGCTCAGATGTACTGCGGAGTTGAATGTAAAATGAATATGGATTTGTAAGACAAAACACATATTGCCAAATGCCATTTTGCCCTTGCAAGCCCTGCTTCTGGCTGTGTCCCCCAGAATTCCTGGGGGTTAAAGTCACTCTCCTCTGTGGATAGCTGCATTCCTCCCCAAGAAGTGATTAGAGGACTGTGGCAATGCTCAAAGTAGCCCCCCCCCACCCCGGCCATTCCCAAGACCAGAAATGATAAATATTCCTTCTTGTGCGTTCCTGAGATTCCACTAGAAAGTTTGTGTTTTTGAGCTTGGAGTTTAGATATCATTACACTTTTTAAATTCAGGATAAACACTTAATTTACAATGTCATTCTTTCAAAAGAGTTTTCATTTTTTTGTCTTCTCCCTCCAACCCCTAAATATTAATTTAGGTACATCAAGGATTTTAGCAAGTTTCAGAATTAAGATAAGCTATTTGAAATGAAGGACACCTAAGAGAGAAAAATTTTTTGTGACTGATTAGCTACTGACCCACAAGTCTTTTCCAGATGATTTTCATTGGCAGTATATCTTCTTTATCCAATGCTGCTTATATCTTTAAGACTTTGACAGTATATTCATCGGTCTCAGCAATGTGTAGAGAATATTCTTAGGATCTGTACATTACAGTCCTGCTGCTTCTTGTCCGTGGCTGTGGAGTGTTCTATAATGTACATTG
Source organism: Oreotragus oreotragus (assembly GCA_006410675.1). Classification (NCBI taxonomy): domain Eukaryota; kingdom Metazoa; phylum Chordata; class Mammalia; order Artiodactyla; family Bovidae; genus Oreotragus; species Oreotragus oreotragus. The sequence continues at coordinate 476,496 of SJYX01019280.1, forward strand.
TGTTACTTTGCTGGGGCTCCCCATAGCAAAGTACCACAGACTGAGTGGCTTAAATAACAGAAATTTATTTTCCCATGGTTCTGGAGGCTGACAGTCCGAGGTCAAGGTGCCAGGAGCGTTGGACTCTGCTTGACTTCTAGATGGCTGTCTTCTCCCTGAGTCATCACGTGCGCATCCCTCTGTGGGTGTCCATGTTCTAGGGCCCTCTCCTCATAAGGACACAGTCATATTGGATTAGGGTCCATCCATAGGACCTCATTTCAATTTGAAGACTTTAACTCCAAATACAGTCATATTCTCAAATAGTATGGGGTTAGGAACTCAACATATGAATGTGGTGGGCACAATTTTGCCTATAACATCTGTCACTGTAATTTAACTGCCTTCCCAGCAATGATCTTTCAAGCTGTTTTTATTTGAGGTTTGGTATTTTGTCTTGTTTTGTTTTCAGAAAAAATAAACAACACTTGGAAATTAAAACAACTGTGAAATACCACTGTATATGTATTAAAATGGCCAAAATCTGGAGCACTGACAACCCCAAATGCTGACAAAGATGTGGAGCAAAAGGAAGCTGTCACAATTTGCTGGTGGGAATGCAAAATGGTTCACCTACTTTGACAGATAGGACTTCCCAGGTGGCGCTAGGGGTAAAGAACCCACCTGCCAATGCAGGAGACGTAAGAGATGCAGGTTTGATCTCTGAGTTGGGCATACCCCCTGGAGGAGGGC
>SJYX01019280.1:483158-501153 GCA_006410675.1 Oreotragus oreotragus
TAAGAAAAATGAAATCTCAAAAAAGGAAAATGAGTTTTAAATTATTTAGTTTGCATGAGTATGAATCTAATTTTATAGAAACAAGAAATTGAATCTATAATTTTTATAATATGTGACATTGCTACTTAGAAAACATATTAGACTGTATTCAGTTGAAGGAAGGGAAATGTCATTTTCTTGTTTTGTGGGAAAATACTTTGTAAATGATATTCTACAAAGGATAAGAAGCCCATCTACCATATTTCTTTTTTTGTCTCTAAAGGCTTCTAATATTAGAAAAATTGATAGCATTTTGTGACTATAAAATTGACCAGAAGAAGGAATAAATAAAACATTCTTACCAAAAATAGTTTATATATTCAAACTGTTCTTTAAAACTGGAAAACTGGATAGAGTTCCAAATCATGGGCTGTATGAAATGAGATATATGGTATGTGTTTTCTAAGAATGCTTAGGTCATCTCTGAAAGCCATAGTTTTATAAATTAATTAAAAGGGAAGAATCCTCTTTCAATATTTTTATCAGGGCAGAAAGTAAATATTGAAATATGAATTAAATTGGAATTCTTCTATTTGACCAAGTTTCAAGTTACCCAGGGATGGACTGTCTTTTACTTAAAGATGATACAGTCAACTTCACCAGCAGAAAAGAGAGTCTAAGACTGAAGCCCCGTGTCCCCTTCTGCTGCTGTTTTACAAGAACTAAAGGTCAGTAAGGCAACCAGACAATATTGCTGAGAGCCTTCTATGAGCAAGGCACTGAGATTAATTCAGGAAAGAAAGAAAGTCTTTTAGAAGGAACTTACTAAAATAATTCTGTGTATTTATTGAACGATTTGTATATGTGAAGAGCATACTTCCTGGTTTAAGTTAATAGTTATTTCCAGGAGTGTCACAAAAACCAAACTAGGATATTTATGAATTCTTACCTTGGGCCATTGGGTTCAGCAAAAGGAGACACAGAGGTTATCCTAAAAAGGAGATGATTGCCTGTCACCCAGGTATATGTGGAAGAAGTGAAATGAGTCAGATTTTGCTTCCCAGGTGGTGCTAGTGGTAAGGAACCTGCCCGCCACAGCAGGAGGCTTAAGAGACGTGGGTTCAATCCCTGGGTCGGGAAGATCCTCTGGAGAAGGAAATGGCAACCCACTCCAGTATTCTTGCCTGGAGAATCCCATGGACAGAGGAGCCTGGCAGGCTACCATCCATAGGGTCGCAAAGAGTAGGACACGACTGAAGTGACTTAGCACAACCCACATCAAAATTAATATCTCTTGTATCTGATGTGTGTCACAGGCCTTAGAACTTCGCACTAATTTGCCTAATTCACACATTGTGAAAGGAAGTCAAACATGTAGAAATATTCTACTAGACGCTGCTACTTAAAAACTCCAGTGTGCCTCATTTTAAAAAGGACTTGCTGAGATTCTTTTGAAGTGTGGTTATTATTATTCAATTGGAAATGCTCTTAAGTTTTTATGGATTTGTAAAATGATTTATCAGCCTTGTCTATGGACTGCTCCAGATGTTGCTCTCCAGGCTGTAATTTTTATGAGTCTACTTTATAGGTCAAAGAACTGTGAGTCTGGGTGACTAGTTTCAGCCTCAAGTCTAGAGAGGTGATACTTAATCATTTAGAAGGGCAGGAAAGCAATGAAATGACCATTTGAAAGTTTTGCATTTTAATGAGTGTATGAGATATAAATATAGGTGACAACTAGCCCAGGGCACGTATGAACTAGGCATATTTCCTTCAAGGTCTTTCATCTTTTCTTACTTAAAAAAAAACAAAAACTAAAGCCAACGGAGGCAATAAGCAATGTCTTGTGATTGAACTCTAACTTAAGGCTTCACTGCATCTTCTTATTTCCAGTTCTAATCTAAGATGTAGGCTTCCATCCTGAGGCTCTGATGCCTGAGGGAAGTNAAAAAAAAACAAAAACTAAAGCCAACGGAGGCAATAAGCAATGTCTTGTGATTGAACTCTAACTTAAGGCTTCACTGCATCTTCTTATTTCCAGTTCTAATCTAAGATGTAGGCTTCCATCCTGAGGCTCTGATGCCTGAGGGAAGTGAGATGTAGAGCCTTCTAAGCAACAGGAATAAAAGCTGAATCATGGATTCAGTTTGAATTAATCCATCATTCTATGGTGGACCAGTGAACACTGAAAGAACACTCATAGTGCACTGGGACCCTGCCCCTGCCCTCCAGTAACGAACATTCCTTCAGCTGAAAGGAGAGAGTGTTGGGGGGACCCCAGTGAAGGTAAACAGAAATGGCAGGAAAGTATTAAAGAGAGTCAACAGGACTTTTGGAAGACCATCTAGGTACTTTCCACTATAAAATAAGAACTGGGTAGAGGCTAAGCCATGGATTTTGGAGTCAGATGTGAGTTTGAATTTTCCTTCCTTAACTTCCAAAACCCATGACCTTGTTCAGGTTATTTAGCTTCCCCTATTTATTACATACCGGAGAAGGCAATGGTGACCCACTCCAGTACTCTTGCCTGGAAAATCCCATGGATGGAAGAGCCTGGTAGGCTACAGTCCATGGGGTCACTAAGAGTTGGACACGGCTGAGTGACTTTCCTTTCCCTTTTCCCTTCCATGCCCTGGAGAAGGAAATGGCAACCCACTCCAGTGTTCTTGCCTGGAGNACCCCCTGGAGGAGGGCATGGTGACCCACTCCAGCATTCTTGCCTAGAGAATCCCCATGGACAGAGGAGCCTGGTGGGCTACAGTCCATAGGGTGGCAAAGAGTTGGACACGACTTAAGCGACTTATCACGCACACACTTTGACAGGTAGTTTGGTGTTTTTTTACAAACTAAAACATCTAACCATCTGATCTGCCAGTCCTGGTCCCAGGTATTTACTGAAAAGAGCTGAAAGCTTTCTTCCTCTAACCCTTGCACATGAGTATTTAGAAAAGCTTTTATTCATAGTCACCAAACTTGGGAACAACCAAGATAGCCTTGAGTAGGGTGATAGATCAATACATCCAGATCATGGACTATTATTCAGCATTGAAATAAAGTGAGCAGGGCTTTCCCTGGCAGTCCACTGATTAAGACCTCACCTTCCAGTGCTGGGGGCTGCGGGTTCACTGCTTAGAGCTAAGACCCCACATGCCTCACAATCAAAAAACTGAAACAAAACAAAAATAATGTTGTAAGAAGCTCAATGAAGATTTTTTTAAATGGCCCACATTTTAAAAAAATCTTAAAAAAGAGAAATAAAATAAGCTATCAGGTCATGAACAGACATGTGAGAAATGAAAATGCGTATTACTAAGTGGAGGAACGTTAGTGTGAAAAGGCTATGTGTGATATGATTCCAGCGGCATCTGGGAAAGGCAAAACTTTGCAGACAATAAAAGGCTAAGGATTGCCAGGTATTAGAGCGGGGAGGAGGAATAGGTGGGAGAACAGGGCATTGTTAGCACAGTGTAACTACTCTCTGTAGTGAAGGATATGTATCCTTACACATACATTTGTCCAGACCCATACAATGTATACCAAAATTGAACCTCATGTAAGTTACAGACTTTGGGTGATAATTATTTGTCTGGGCTCATCAGTGGTTACAAACACCCCACTTTGGAGTGGGTACTGATGGTAGCAAAGGCTAGGTCTGTAGGGGCCAAGGAGTAAATGGGAAATCTCCATACCTTACTCTGTGGTTTAAACCAAAAACTGCTCTACAAAAGTAAGTGAAGTCGCTCAGTCATGTCTGACTCTTTGGGACTCCATGGACTGTAGCCTACCAGGCTCCTCCATCCATGAAATTTTCCAGGCAAGAGTACTGGAGTGGGGTGCCATTGCCTTCTCCAGAGGATCTTCCCCACCCAGGAAATGAACCCAGGTCTCCCTCATTATAGGCAAACGCTTTACCATCTGAGCCACTAGGGAACTCCAAAATAAATAAATAAATAAATAAANACAAAAGTAAGTGAAGTCGCTCAGTCATGTCTGACTCTTTGGGACTCCATGGACTGTAGCCTACCAGGCTCCTCCATCCATGGAATTTTCCAGGCAAGAGTACTGGAGTGGGGTGCCATTGCCTTCTCCAGAGGATCTTCCCCACCCAGGAAATGAACCCAGGTCTCCCTCATTATAGGCAAACGCTTTACCATCTGAACCACTAGGGAACTCCAAAATAAATAAATAAATAAATAAATAAAAGCCACCAGGGAGGTACAAAAAAGCAAAGTCTAGAATCAAATAAAACCAATCTTTCTTTTCACATATAATGCACCCAAAACATTTGCCTGCTAGATCAAAGAGAAAGATTTTTTTTTTTTTTTGGTAATTTGAAGTTTGTTTTTTTTTTTTTCTTTTCTCAAAGTAAGGAATGTCTCTACATAGAAATCTAATAACTTGATTCTGTTTTGACAAAGATATTTATTAGAAGATTATTTTTTCCTAGTGGCAATCTGAAGATTAATTGGATAATTTTAGGTGAATCAAAGAGCTACAAGGACTGTTCTGAGGGAGCTATCTTGGTCTTCATGTAGGCACAATACTATTATCTAATAAAAGGCTGTATGCAATTATATCAGCTTTGTGGTAATTATATGGATACTTTAGTTGTTTGGTGCATTTAATTATGGAAGCGCCTATATTAAGTTTCACTGGGGCAAGCTCCGACTGGATGAATGCCAGGAGACTTGTATATTTAATGTTCCACACGATGCATTTTCCTAGAGGCAGAGAGCAAATGAAAATTGCACAGAAGGGTTCCAAGACTGACTACCTTTCCTGTCTGTTTCCTTTTTTAAAAATGTTTTTAATTAGAAGTTCCAGAGACAATTTTATCTTTAAAAAAAAAATCTTTATTTTAGTTCCTTTGAAGGGAAAAAGGTTAATACATGGCTTTAAAAACTATTAACGCAACACAGAACTATGTAAAATGAGTGGGTGGCCCCTCTCTGTCTGGCGCTTGCGGCCTCCGCTGTCCCCCTTGGCGTGAGGCGGGATTCCCACTCACATGCTGGTTTTGTGCTTTCTGTCTTTCTCTCCTTTGTTACCACAAACACACACGTTCACGTGTGTGTGTTTTAAGGACGGACTTGTATTCTACACTTTAATGAGTAAGTTGACTTTCTCACATGGTATGACTTCCTCCTTCGTAACGGTATTAAAAGTTTATCTGACCCTTTGTAACAGCTGCATAATATTTCACAGTGCAGGCACATCACAGTTCATTCAGCCTGGCCCTTGCTGATAGCATTTAGATTATTTTTACTTTGGATTTGGTTGTTTCGTCTCTGGGTAAAGTAAGCATTGCGGTGTTGAACGCTTTTATCTATTTTAGTTCTGGTACTTTTTACTTTCTGTTGGGTAAGTTCCCAGAAAGGAAATAATTAGTGAAAGTTGCACAAATGTTTAAGTTCAACCCAGATATTATCAACTTTTTAACCCCTAAGCATTGGACCAATTTTCAGTCTTCCCGACACTGTAAACTGCCTGGCTAACTGAGCAACTTCACTTTCACTTTTCTCTTTCATGCATTGGAGAAGGAAATGACAACCCACTCCAGTGTTCTTGCCTGGAGAATCCCAGGGATGGGGGAGCCTGGTGGGCTGCCGTCTATGGGGTCACACAGAGTCAGACACAATTGAAGTGATTTAGCAGCAGCAGCAACATTGGATATCTGCAAGCTTTTAAAGCTTATTGAGGGCCAGTATGGCACATGGTTATACTGTTGCTTTAATTTACGTTTTCCTGACTGCTAGTAATAGGAGGTGTCTTTCCTCCTGTGCGGATCACTGATGCACAGTCTTTCCATTTTCAGTTTATCTTTTCTCTTATTAAATTGTAGGAATTCTCGGTACGCTATGTCTGTTCACCTTCATCAGGTACACCTGTGTTATAAACACAGGCTGTCAATTGCCTTTTAGACTGTATCTGCAGGATCTTGTGCCTCATAAAAAGGTAATCTCTGAGTCATCCCTTTTATTCTTCACAACGGAGCTCTTCCTCCCCATCTAGCTTTTAAAAGAAGAGCCACTTCTATTTTCTTATCATAATTGATATTTTTTGCTTTATCTTTAAATTTTTAAAACTCACCTGGAATTTACTTTTTCCAAATTGAATATGAGATCTAGCATGCATTGTTTTTCTTGTAAAATGATATTCAATTGACTCAACACCATTTATTTACTGTTCTACTCTTTCCACAAACATGTCTCAGTGTGTGTGTGTGTGTGTGTGTGTGTGTGTTCCATAAGATGTTATGGAAAAACCCAAACAGACTTTTTGGCCAATCTAATACATACGTGTATAGATATACCCAGGCCTCCCTGGTGGCTCAGTGGTAAAGCATCTGCTGGTAATGTAGGACATGCAGGTTCGATCCTTGGGTGGGGAAGATCCCCTGGAGAAGGAAATGGCAGCCCACTCCAGGATTCTTGCCTGGGAAATCCCATGGACAGAGGAGCCTGCCTGGCTACCGTCCATGGAGTCACAAGAGTTGGACAGAACTCGTATTAACAACTAATCCACTACCACCTTATATATATGTGTCCCATTTCTGCACTTGTAATTTGTTTCATTCCACTGTTTCCTGTTGTGTGTTAGAGGTTTGCTCATTGAGGCCCTTCAGCCTTGGTGTGATGCTGTGAAATGGCATAAGAATGCCGAGAATCCCCTACTAGATCAGAACCCTTCTGATCTAGCATACTAGCTACTTTTCTGTTGGATATAAGTGGCAAAAACCCTACGAGAGCTGATCTAAGCAGAAAGGAAGAATATTAACTTCTGAACTGAAAACTCAAGGAATTGTTCCAGGCCTACTGGACACAGAAGGCCAGATGGCATCACCAGGACCAGGCCTCGCTCTGAACCTCTGTTGCAGCCAAGTTTAGGTTGGCCCCGCCATTGCAAAGGGGGAAGATGCTCACTAATTGCCCCCGCTTCCATCTTTTCTCTGAACAGCCTCAGTGTGAAACGATGGATTGATGCCCATCACTCAGAGCCGTCCCCGTTGTCATGGAATGTGAGTTCCTCTGAAGCTAGGCTCACCGGCGTGCCCATGGTGAGCCGGGATGGGGATGTCAGCTATATAGGAACCATCCAGACTGAGGCTTCGTCGTCCCTGAGAGAAGGACTTTAAGAGAAGTAAATAAATAAAACGTGTTACCAGAAGGAAGGGGGATGACCTCTTGATAATTCAGAACTAGTGGTGTTTACTACACCTGATTCACTGCGACTTAAACCACCATATTCTTTCTGGACATCATTTAGTCCTTGTAGTGGCGTCCTTGCTGCTGCTTTCTTGACATTGTCACCAGCCTTTGATCAAATTCTAACCAGTGGGGTGAAGGTTACTCTTATCCAAGGGCTTTAATTGCTACTCCTGAATGTTGGTGTCCAAAGAAATGCAGTTAAAATAGCAGTGAGATACTATTTTTACATCTTAAGTTGGCAAAGATTAACAGGATCTCTGGTAGCCAAAATGGTCATGCCTTTGAGGTAATGAAATCCTCATACACTGATGGTAGGAATGTAATTTGGTATAATCTTTGAATATATATCTATCTATGTGTATGTGTGTGTGTGTTTATCCAACACAGCAGTACCTCTTATAAATTAATTCTATAGAACACATATTTCAGTTGATTTATTTTTGAAAGTAGCCAGATCAGTGCACAAAGCATTATTTATAATGTCAAATTCATATTCCAAATTTAATATGTATTAGAAGTGGACTGATTATAAAATTGCTGTCTAGCCACGTATTGGCCTGACATTTAAAGGAAGGTCACTTATCCGTTCTAACCACCCCCACCCCAATTTTTCTAATGTAAAGAGAACAGCCCCGCCATGTAGAGCTGGCCCTAAAATCCCTGCCACGGTTAGTATTTTATGAAGGTTCACCCTAGAGTGGGTAGGTCACCTCTCTCGTGTTTTGATTACAACTTCCATATGGATTACAGATCATATTCAAAACATTAATTACTCTGCATCAGCATTAATCACTTCACTGAATATATTTCACCTTTTCTCCTTCCCGCAATGTTTGTTTAAGCCACATCCACTGGATAGCATTGCCTTAAAAAGAGGCAGTTTTGTATGGCAGAAGAACTTAGCCTCCAAAACAAAGACTCTGGGGTCACTTCTGACAGCCTCATTCATTAGCCCTGTTACCTCGAGGCAAGTCCGTATGTTTTGTAAGACGTGTGCAGTAATCATAGCCTGTCTTAGATAGCCTGACTGTCATAAACAGTAAGCACTAGAGAGGATATGTAAAGTGTTCTATAAACTCTAAAACCCTGGTCACTTGTAATGCAGCTGCTGCTAAGTCGCTTCATTTGTGTCCGACTCTGTGCAACCCCATAGATGGCAGCCCACCATGCTCCTCCGTCCCTGGGATTCTCCAGGCAAGAACACTGCAGTGGGTTGCCATTCCTTTCTCCAATGCATGCACCGTGCTAAGTCGCTGCAGTTGTGTACGACTCTATACAACGCTATGGACAGCAGCCCACCAGGCTCTTCCGTCCACAGGATTCTCTAGGCAAGAACACTGGAGTGGGTTGCCAGTTCCTTCTCCATGCACAATGCTGCTTCTGTGCAATTACCTTTTATGATTACTTTTAATCCCTTTCCTCTCAAGTAAAGTTTTACCCAAACAAAGCAGTTTTCTTACACCTTATATGTTTGCAGAATGAGGCTCAGTAGGTTATTTGGGAAAAATAAAAAGTGGTGGAGTGAGTTTTGTTGTTGGTTATTTAGTTGTTTTCTTTGGGGGGGGGGCGGTGAAGGTTTTTTCCTTCCTGAATCTTCTGTGCATAAATATTCTTTATTTTGACAATATAGATGAGCTTATAAGGGTCAAGGTAACCCAGTGGATTTAATTATTGGATCTCTTTCATTTTTGTTTCTGTACTGAATGAGTTTGGTGGTTGGACTCAGTCCTTGAGTTCGTAGGACTCAATTTCAAAGTTTACATAGGAAGTAAAAGGGTAGTCTCCTCACTTGTACTTTTAATGTACACTTAGACCAGAGCCTTCTCACTCCTGGAAATAAATATATGTCCTTAAGTGATAGTATTGGCGTGCAGCCACGCTCAGATGTTTCCATATTGTCTGTGGTTATTTTGTGCTGAGAAGATAGCTCTGAGTAGTTGCATCAGAATCCAGATGGCCCACAAAGGAGAAAATATTTACTATCTAGACCTTGACCAAAAAAAAATTTGCTGATTCCAGATTTAGACTTAAGTTAGAAATAAGTCCTTATTATATAAATAAATATAGATATATTTCAAATTATATATATATTTCAAACTTTATACATATTTCAAATTATATATGTATATATATTTGTGGGTGAATTAGGATATGTGTGTGTGTGCACGTATATATCCTTTAAACTTTCTAGCAAATCCTTAGCTCAACCAGAAAAGTATCTAAAAAGATTCAGCACCGTCAGTGGTTATTATCTTGAGACTATCTTAACATCATTGGCTTATTTTTCAAACATCTAAAAATGCCTATTCTACCCTAGTTATTCTGCTCAGTACCTTAACATGTGTTATTTAACTTTACAATCCTCCTAGCAACCATCTCAATGGATTGGTATTAAACCCATTTTTGAGATGAGGAAGCAGGTGTTTGGAAAGGTTTTAAATAAACTTGCCAAATTTCTTAGAACTCCCCAGAGCCAGGTTTCAAACTCAGTCATGTCTGCATTCAAGCCGACAGTTGTGGGGTTGTGAGATGACTGGGTATGGCATCTCTCCTCTTCTCCTGCTCCAGTTCCACGGGAGGAACCTCTCAGGGGTGGGCGTCACGGGGATACACACTGGGCCTAATGTGCACCCAAGAGGCTCGAGTGTGAGTTCCATCCTTTTGATTACCCTTCTAAGGTATCTTTCTCTGGTTTATTGAGAAGTAACTGACAGACCTCACTGTGGAAGTTTGAGGTATACAGACTGGTGATTTGATGCATATATATTGTGAAATGATCCCTACAGTGAATTAGATAGCCTCCATCTTCTCTTCTGGATAGAATAAAAAGGAAAAGAAAGAAAAAAAGGAAACACATCTTTTACTTGTGATGAGAACTCTCAGGATTTACTCTCTAAACAGCTTTCCTAGGTATCACACAGCGGTGTTGGCTATAGTTAACAATATGGTGTATGTTATATCCCGAGTACTTGTTTGCCTCCTAACTGGAAGTTTGTGTCATTTGACCACCTTCCTCTAACTCCCCCTCCCCTACTCTTCCCCTCTGTAAACCTCAGGCCTCATCTCTTTTTCTATGAGAAAAAGACTTCTCTCTTTTTAAAGATTCAACAGATAAGCAAGATCATACAGTGATTTTCTCTGATTCTTTTTGCTTAGCATGATGCCCTCAAGGTTCATCCATGTTGTCACAAGTGGTAGGATTTCCTCATTTTTATGGCTGAATAATAATCCATTGTGTGTGTGTGTATACATGCATAGGTAAAATAACTTCTTCATCCTTTCATCTACCAGTGGACACTTAGGTTGTTCTCATGGTGCATATGGTAAAGAACCCTCCTGCCAAGCAGGAGATGTGAGTCTGATCCCTGAATCAGAAGATCCCCTGGAGTAGGAAATGGCAACCTGCTCCAGTATTCTTGCCTAGAAAATCCCGTGACATGGGCAAAGGAACCTGGTGGATAGGACATGACTTAGTGGCAAACCAGCAACACGGTCAATTTATAATCTTGCGTTAGTTTCAGGTGTACAGCAAAGTGAATCAGATTCACACACACATATATTACTCTTTTTTGGATTCTTTTCCCATATAGGCCGTTACAGAGTGCTGTGTAGGGTTCTCTGTGCTATACAGTAGGTCCTTATTAGTTACCTATTTTATATAAGTGTGTATCTTATTGCCTCTTAAGGAGACCAACACAGTCAAGATTTTCTCTAGGTCTGAAATGGTTTTCCTTCTTTGATTAAGTGACAGATGAGATGGTTTGATTTTAGAGGTCATGCTCTGTGGAAAAGACCTAGCTTTAAGAACAAGACTGGAGCTTTAAGAGAGACGGGTGCCAGGTGAGAAGGCCGGCATGTGCTCTGAGGGGAGAGCCCTGAGGGCCGGGGATGGCCGGTTCCCATCTGCTCTTTCAGACTCCCTCACCAGCAGGTGAGCACTGCCTTGGATACCTGTGAAATGTGGGCAGTCTTCACATGGATTTCCCTTTCTTTTTTCCTTCAGTTCAGTTGCTCAGTTGTGTCTGACTCTTTGTGACCCCATGGACTGCAGCACGCCAGGCCTTCCTGTCCATCACCAACTCCCAGAGTTTACTCAAACTCATGTCCAAGAGTTGGTGATGCCATCCAACCATCTCATCCTCTGTCGTCCCCTTCTCCTCCTGCCTTCAATCTTTCCCAGCATCAGGGTCTTTTCTAAAGAGTCAGTTCTTCGCATCAGGTGGCCACAGTATTGGAGTTTCAGCCTCAGCATCAGTCCTTCCAATGAACATTCAGAACTGATTTTCTTTAGGATGGACTGGTTGGATCTCCTTGCAGTCCAAGGGGCTCTCAAGTCTTCTCCAACACCACAGTTCAAAAGCATCAATTCTTTGGTGCTCAGATTTGTTTATGGTCCACTTCTCATATCCATACATGACTACTGGAAAAACTATAGTTTTGAATAGTTGGAGCTTTGTTGGCAAAGTAATGCCTCTGCTTTTTAACATGCTGTCTAGGTTTGTCATAGTTTTTCTTCCAAGGAGCAAACATCTTTTTAACTTCATGGCTTCAACACAAAGCGAGTTTGTTTCCTTACTTTCCCACATTTCAGTTGAATGGAAAACCTTTGAGTGAGATTCCAGTGTGACTCTTAAGAACTGGAGTTCTGCGCTTCCTGTGGAAAGAATCACTCCCACGTCCACAAGTGCCCTTTTATCCCAGCCTCCCTGAGTGGCAGTAGGAAGCCCTCTACTAGTCCGTCAAGACCTAGAGTAGCAGATGAGACCCTCACAATCCTGGACTGTGTCTCAGGAGGACTCAGCTGTGGGCAGGTGAATGACCTCCATCCTACGAGTGATAAAGGGTTGAGAGTCTAGACAGCAGTGGTTTCATGGTGGTTAGTCACTAAGTCATGTCAGACTCTTGCAACCCCATGGACTCTAGCCCAGCAGGCTCCACTGTCTATGGGATGCCCCAGGCAAGAATACTGGAGTGGGTTGCCATTTCCTTCTCCAGGGGATCTTCCCATCCCAGGGATTGAACCCTTGTCTCCTGCATTGCAGGTGATCTCCTGCACTGCAAGCAGATTCTTTTCCTTTGAGCCACCAGGGAAACCCAAATAGCCCACTTAACCATAGAACGCTCCATTTGTTACTCACACGTGGCACACAGTAAGCCCTGTAGTTAGCAAACACTCATTAAGCATTTACTTTGTGCCTGGCAAACAGACATTTGTTTAGTGAATGCTTTATTATTCTATTACCATTCATTTTAGATATCCCTATGTAGAAACCTGATTTAGATACTGTCTATAGCTGAAACTCCTGCATCCAGGTAGGGCTGACTGCTTTAGAGAATGTATCTCATTGTATGTTCAGTGGTTGTAGAAGAATGAGTTTGTTCAAAAGGTAACATTTGATCCAGATGGTGATAGTAACAGTTTGTCAGTACTTGGATTCAATCACCACAGTTCATCTTCCTAGTTGTAAACTAGTCAAAAATATTAAATTCATGACTGTGTAGTTACAGGGCTTCCTGGGTGGCACAGCAGTAAAGAATCTGCCTGCAATGCAGGAGACATGGGTTCCAGCCCTGGGTTGAGAAGATCCCCTGGAGAAGGGAATGGCACCCCACTCCAGTATTCTTGCCTGGGAAATCCCATGGACAGAGGAGCCTGGCGGGAAACAGTCCAAAGGGTCGCAAACATGACTGAGCATGTTATAGGGAAACACAGATAAGGCACGATCCTGTCTTCTGTATATTTATTCAAATGTATTTTAGGGTTTAAAACAAAACATATTTTAGGGTTTAGCAACTGTATCCTAGTGCGTTACCTTGGACGTTAAAGTATCAAATATCAGAGTCTATCTATTCTTCCAAGATCGTCTATGTCTATGACATCGTCTCTCTGTGCTTATGGGTTCCAGATGGCCCTCAGACTCTCCAGAGTTTTAGACCTCTTCATCCAAAAATGGGCCTCTTATCTTTCCCAAATCTTTTTGTGATGCTTCTGAACTTAGCCATGGGTGGCACTGGTCAGTCAATAATTTGTAACAGATCCATGAATCGGTCTTGACTCTTTGGCCTCTTTCACTTCCTTTTTTGTAAGTCACCACTACTCATGCATATATTTTCCAGTCATTTGACAAGTGCTGTCAGTTCTCTTTGTAAAATATTTACCAAATTCTTGCTTTCCATCTTGTCCTTATTGCCATGTCTTCTTTTGCACAAACCCTTGTCATATTTCAGTCTGAAATAGAGCAAGAGTCTCTAATGGATCTCCCTGTTTCCTGTGGTCCTTTTCCACATTCCCAATGGAATGGCTTTTCTGTTCCACTTTATTATAGAAAAAATGGAGTCTAAACCACTTAGAATTGCAAACAGACCCTTTGTTATCTGACCTGTGCCTGCTTTTCCAGCCTGGACGTTCACCTTGCCAATCAAGTCACATTGTCACACCTCCGCTCCTTTGCTTAAGCTGTTTCCTCTGGTTAAAATGCCTTCCCCCCATGACTATGTTCAACAAACTTCTGTGCATCCTTCAAAACCCAGTCTAAGCATCTCCATCTTAGTGAATTCTCTCAAACCTGCTTCCTGCCTTTAGACAGAGAAAGAAGTGTCCTCTACCCAGCAGAGACACAGCACGCTTTACTCTGTCTCACTTATTCCAGTAATTATATACTGTTTTACACAATAACATTTGTTTGTATCTGTCTTCCTCAATAGACTTATTTAACTTTATCTCTCCAGGCCTGACAAAGACTTTACAATTCACGTATAGAATTCAGTGGGCAGTCACGTATGTAATGTTAGAAGAATGAGTCAATCAGTTACATTTTTGATGTTATTCTTAGATACGGAGACATCTTCATGCTTGCAATTGGAAAGAAAAAAAAATTTAAACTAACCAAGCCTCTAGTGTCAGAGAATTCATATTTATTTTAGCACTCAGTGTTTAAATTGCATTTCTGACAGCCTGGCCCATCGGCTATGCTTCATGAAAGATCATGAGGCTCAGGGAAGAGGCGTATTCATCTCAGCATTGGGATATTTTGCTTTTCTGCAAAGCAAAGGGACCTGGGGACTCCTTTGCAGGCTGGCCATGTCCTATGCAATCCCAACTGTGTCTGGAGATGCTAGCAGGGATGGAGGGTGTGGTCGAGACTTGGTGGGGAGTCGGGTTGCATCAGAAGCACAGAGGTGAAGGGAAGGAATAGAAAACTAAGGCAGAAAGCTTTCTGTGACCACGGTAACCACTCCCCCATCTCTGTTTTCCTCTGGGCCAACAGACTCTTGTTTCTGTTTATCTGTCTCCCCCTCCTTCCTCCTAGTTCTTTTCAGAGGCCACCTCTCTCGTATCCCTCCATGAAGTGTTCCTCTTTCCTACTTAGTAGACTCTTCCCTGGTGGCTCAGTGGGCAAAGAATCTGCCTTCAGTGCTTTAGACACAGGAGACGCAGGTTCAATCCCTGGGTCAGGAAGATCTCCTGGAGGAGGGCATGGCAACCCACTCCAGTATTCTTGCCTGGAGAATCCTGTGGACAAAGGAGCCTGATGGGCTATAGTCCATGGGGTCGCAAAGGGTCCAACACAACTGAAGCAACTGAGCAGGTCCGCACCATGAAATCTACCTGGCTTTCTGAATCCAGCTGTGAGAGTTCACCACTCCACTCTTTCACAATTCTGTAAGGCTTTCTAGGAAAGACCCTGATTTGACCAGTCTTTCCATTCCCTAAATCCTACAGTTGAAGGACACCCTTGAGTATGTCCGATTTCCAGCACCGTGCTGTCCTGTGATCAGACCAAATCAAGTCAGTGGAATTAGCTGTCTTGCTGTATCTCCTTGTTCCCTTTGTAGGATGAGAGGATTTGAGGCCAAGTGTGATCAGTAATCTCTTTGATGCCCTCTTGTTCTTTACACTCTTTATCCAATTTCCAGTTTAGGCAGTTCAAGATGAAATTATCTGACAGAAGGTAGCATGATCATCTAGGGATATCTCCAAGCAAACCTCTTCCATCTTCACTATGTCCATGCTGATGTAACCTGTAGAAATACCCACAGTAGCACAAAAATCCCTCTCCCCCTTGTAAGGGAAGAAAAGTCTTTTCTCCTACCTGTCTTATGGTCTCTGATGGGGACCCTGTAAAACGGATTGACGAAAGACAGATGGGCAAGAGAGCAGTGTACGAATTTATTTAATGTAAGTTTTATGTGGCTCCGGAGCCTTCTTAAGGAAATGAGGACATGAAGAAGCCTGAGCATTTTATGTTAGGTTTGGTAAAGAGTGGACGGTCACGGGGGGAAAATGATCAGACAAAATGATGTGAGCTAAGGGTGACAGTCAGGGGCACCTGGCAAAGCTTGTTCATTCGGATTACTCTTCCATCCCTCCATCTTGCAAGAAGAGGACCTCTCCCCTGAGAGCTCATGACCCGTTTCAGGGGAGGTAAGGTGAGAAGGTCAGACAGAAAGTCCTTCCTAAATCAGCCGTTTCTCAAATTCCTTCTGTTTAAAATACTCAAAATGCCAAGATGCCATCTCCAATCTTCTTTAAAAAAGAAAAAAAAAATTTATTTGGCTGTGCCCAGTCTTCACTCTGGCATGCCAGCTCTCAGTTGCAGCATGTGGGATCTAGTTCCTTGAACGGGGCAGGGTCGGGGGCGGGGAGGAACCAAGGCCCCCTGCTTTGGGAGCACAGAGTCTTAACCACTGAACCACCAGAGAAGTCCCTCCCTCAATCTTCTGCTCCAGGAGGCCTTGTAATATCTAAAAGGAGAATTTCCCACCAGTCTCTTAGCTCTCACAGTTTTTAACCTGAATCTCATTCCTGGTTCTACCTACCTGTCTACTGAGTGTTCTGATTGTTAGTGAGCATGCATCTTCCCTTGCGGTTCTTTGCCGATGAGTTTTGTGCTTGACAGGGCATATCAGATGGTGCGTCCTCGATGAGTTTTGCAATGAAACAAAAGCAGGAAGCTGAACCATGTAATAGGAAACCCTAGGAACCCAAGAGTCTTGTCTATGGCTTCTGCCCACTTGCTTCCTCATTTCATTGCAAGGTTCATTTCCGACATAAAATCAGCTACTGCAATGTCTCATTCCCTTGTTTATCATCTTTCTTCCCCACAGAACATAAGCTCGGTGAAGGCTAGGACTCTGTCCAGCTCTTTTACCTAATATAGTATTGAAAACAAACAATCATTGTAGAAATAAGCCAAGACCAACCAAATGAGAATGAGCGAAGGCAGTCTACTCAGATCTTGCCATCGCAAGGGAGTAAGCCACCATCAGGCCACTGGAGTTTTAGCAGAACCTCAAAGGTGGACAGAGGGTGAGAGAGGTCTTTCGGGGGACAAAGAGAAGGTTCCAGGGATGTCCTGATTGGCAGGGGGCAAATGGTTGTCCTGGGGAAGCTGGAGGTGGNAAGGCAGTCTACTCAGATCTTGCCATCGCAAGGGAGTAAGCCACCATCAGGCCACTGGAGTTTTAGCAGAACCTCAAAGGTGGACAGAGGGTGAGAGAGGTCTTTCGGGGGACAAAGAGAAGGTTCCAGGGATGTCCTGATTGGCAGGGGGCAAATGGTTGTCCTGGGGAAGCTGGAGGTGGAACAACAAGAAGCAGGACCATTCCTGGGCCTGGGGTTGTCATTCTTGTTGTTTAATTACTGAGTCACATCCCACTCTTTCAACCCCATGAATTATGGCCTGCCAGGCTCCGCTGTCCACGGAATTCTCAAGGCAAGAATACTGGAGTGGGTTGCCGTTTCCTTCTACTATGCCTGGTGAAAGGTGCATATTTCACTTTCCCTGGTTGTCCTGAAGTTGACAGTGGGGACAAATATTAGAGGTGCCCATTACTTATCAAGTCGAGGCTGGTTTTGAAACACTTGTTACAGGGGTTCGTGTTGGGCTTTCTGAATTGATTTATTAGAGCTGATGGTCTGACTTTCTACAGGTGTGATTTGTGGTTAGCAGCCTAGCTTCCTGGGTTGTTGGCTGGAGATATGAGTTGGTTTCCTGGACTGGCTGCTGAGAAGATTTAGGGTCCAAGTTCCACTTGTATATATATGGCCTGGTCATTTTCCACGTGTATACTCAGTCTTCCTTTGTTGATAGGAGGAAGGAAAGCAAGGCAGGGAGGGATGACGGAGGTCAGACTCTTACCCAGATTTCGTTCTGGATGCTTACCTGTCAAGGACCGACTCATCGCAGAGCCATCAGCTCCCAGGAGCACCCACCTTTGAATCACATCCGCTAGTCCCAGGCTGGAGCCCTGTGAAGAAAGGAACTCTTTTCCTGTCAGTCGGCCAAAGAAGAGCCAAGGTTTTGAGGAGGTACTTAAAGAATTTTCAGTTCTCGGTTGTGCAGAAGCTGTTGTTCAGGTAATTTAACATTGATTTTAGTTTAAAAGGCAATTAAGATAAAATGAGCAGCCACTAGCCACTTAGGTTAAATAAGCTCAGATTTAAATTGCTCCCCATTACCACCTTTGTTTGTGAGGTTTGAGCTCTTTTATGCTAATTTAACGTGCAATCATGTGGTGGCCCAATTGGGGCAGGTGAATGGAAGAGGGAACCAAGCCATTATTATTGAAAGAGGAACGAGTCGGCCCCAAATTGTTCCTAAGATAAGTGCAAAAGTGTTAGTCCCTCAGTTGTGTCTCTTTGTGACCCCCATGGACTGTAGTCACCAAGCTCCATTGTCCATAGAATTCTCCAGGCAAGAATAGGAGCTGTTAGCCATTTCCTTCTCCAGGGCATCTTTCCAACCCAAGGATTGAACCTGGGTCTCCTGTGTCACTTGTATTGCAGGCGGATTTTTTTTTTTTTT
>SJYX01019280.1:547486-560721 GCA_006410675.1 Oreotragus oreotragus
TGGCTTAAAGCTCAACATTAAAAAAACAAAGATCATGGCATCCAGTCCCATCACTTCATGGCAAATAGATGGGGAAATAATGGAAACTTTATTTTGGGGGAGAGACTTTATTTTGGGGGCTCCAAACTCACTGCAGATGGTGACTGTAGCCAGGAAATTAAAAGATACTTACTCCTTGGAAGGAAAATTATGACCAACCTAGACAGTGTATTAAAAAGCAGAGACATTACTTTGCCAACAAAGGTCCATCTAGTCAAAGCTATGGTTTTTCCAGTAGTCATGTATGGATGTGAGAGTTGAACTATAAAGAAAGCTGAGCACTGAAGAACTCATGCTTTTGAACTGTGGTGTTGGAGAAGACTCTTGAGAGTCCCTTGGACTACAAGAAGATCCAACCAGTCCATCATAAAGGAAATCAGTCCTGAATGTTCATTGGAAGGACTGATGCTAAAGCTGAAACTCCAATACTTTGGCCACCTGATGCGAAGAACTGACTCATTGCAAAAGACTCTGATTCTGGGAAAGATTGAAGGCAGAAAGAGAAATGGATGTCAGAGGATGAGATGGTTGGATGGGGTCACTGACTCGATGGACATGAGTTTAAGTAAGTTCTGGGAGTTGGCGATGGACAGGGAAGCCTGGCATCTTGCAGTCCATGGGGTTGCAAAGAGTCAGACATGACTGAGCAACTGAACTGAACTCGTCAAGAATATATTTTAAGGCCGCTTCCTACATTTGATAGGCATAGACTTTAGACTCCAAGAGGAGTAGAGTAGTATCTATTTTGCTTACCACTGAATCCCCAGAATCAAGCCCTGTGCTTGGTGCATCATTGCCCAATGTATATGTAATGTGAAAGAATAAAAAGAGTACTGGGCACATCAAAATGATGCTCATTGGTGTTCATTTCCTTAAAGCAGGTAACATCAACACCCAACATGCATATTTCAAGCTCAAGATTTGATTCATGCATTTAAAGACTACCTCTTAGCCTCAACCAAAGCCTTCCTTGAGTTTACTTAGCCACCTAGTTAATGCTATATGCAACTGTTCTTCACCAGTCCTGTTTTAATTTGCATGATATGAACTCTCGTATTTCCAAAAAAAGAGATCAGAATCTGGTTTGGAAGGATTTCCTCCTTAAAATAAACAAGCTTCACGTCCAAGTCAAGGACTGGAAAGTCTCTCTGTGGTCCATCAGGGTAATGATTCATGGGGCAGGATCTGTCCCTGGTAGACCAGACTGCTATCCTCTCCTGGATAAACGATCCATGTTGTCAAGATTACTATGCATGCATTCCAAAATACATATTTACCTGGTAGTCTATAGCCACTCAACAGAACTGTTACAGTCTAGTAAGTAAATAACACATTTTTCAAAATTAGAGTGTGTTCAAAATATGTATTTACCCGATAGGCTGGAACAGTTTTGGAGAAATCTGCCTACTTTTAGTCTGTCAGGCTGACTTATGAATGTGAACATTTAATAATGAACATTTATGAACATTTAATAATATTTTGAATGTGAACATAGTGTAAAAGAAGATGTTCAACTTTTAGAGGGATGAGGGGTTGACATGTTGCACCGACCAGTTTTAGAGGGAAAATTTAGTTGTAGAATCTCTTGTTATTCTTTTCCTGTTTCTTTCTTTTTTTATTTTATTTTCACTTAGAGGATAATTACAATATTGTGATGGTTTTTGCCATACATCAGCATGCATCACCCATAGGTATGTATGTGCCCCCTCCCCATTGAAACCCCTCCCACCTCTGCAACCATGGCTCACCCTGGTTGCTACAGGCACCTGCTTCGGGCTCCTTACATCACGCGGCGAACTCCTGCCTGCTGTCTATTGGTGATCTATAAGTTCTTTCTCCCCTTGCAAGTTCCTGGAGCCCTCAATGCTAATGATACCAAAGTGAATGTTTAAATAATTTAATTCTTGGCAACATGATATGGCTTCTTAAGTGATTAATGGATAGACCTGAACACATAGAGGAGCCAGTGTTCTGGTTGCTAATCTCAAGGCCACCGATGAGTCCCAAACCTGGATTCTGGTAAATCATTCCATGAGAGTATCAGTTAATGGGCATACATCACTCCAGTCTAGGTAAGTTAGACAAATGTGTATCCTATTTACATCAGCTGTTTAGATATCCTGGGCAGGAAAGATTTTTATAGAAAGGGCTGTGAAGCACTGTTTTCACTGAANGCGAACTCCTGCCTGCTGTCTATTGGTGATCTATAAGTTCTTTCTCCCCTTGCAAGTTCCTGGAGCCCTCAATGCTAATGATACCAAAGTGAATGTTTAAATAATTTAATTATTGGCAACATGATATGGCTTCTTAAGTGATTAATGGATAGACCTGAACACATAGAGGAGCCAGTGTTCTGGTTGCTAATCTCAAGGCCACCGATGAGTCCCAAACCTGGATTCTGGTAAATCATTCCATGAGAGTATCAGTTAATGGGCATACATCACTCCAGTCTAGGTAAGTTAGACAAATGTGTATCCTATTTACATCAGCTGTTTAGATATCCTGGGCAGGAAAGATTTTTATAGAAAGGGCTGTGAAGCACTGTTTTCACTGAAGTGAAGTGAAAGCTGCTTAGTTGTGTCCGACTCTTTGCAACCCCCATGGACTATGCAGTCCATGGAATCCTCCAGGCCAGAATACTGAAGTAAGTAGCTTTTCCCTTCTCTAGGGGATCTTCCCAACCCAGGGATCAAACCCAGGTCTCCCGCATTGCAGGTGGATTCTGTATCAGCTGAGCCACAAGGGAAGCCCAAGAATACTGGAGTGGGTAGCCTATCCCTTCACCAGTGGATCTTCCCAATCCAGGAACTGAATAAGGTCTCCTGCATTGCAGGCAGATTCTTTACCAACTGAGCTATGAGGGAAGCCCTGAGTTTTCCCTGGGATGCTATTAATTTCCATCATAACTGATGTTAGTTCTGCTGTTGGCCACAGGAATGAAGAATTGGATGCATAGTGCAAAGTATATTATGGAGGTGTGAAATCATAGTACAAAGCTTATAGCTTTGGCACCAGATGACCTTGGGCACTAGCTCTCTGAAACTGGGCAAGTCAGTTCACTTCTTTAAGACTTGATTGCTTTACCTGGGGACTTCCCCTGTGGTCCAGGGGCTAAGACTCTGTGCTCCCAATGCAGGGGTCCCAGGTTCGATCCCAGGTGAGGGAACCAGATCCCACATGGCTCAGCTAAGACCTGGTGCAACCAAATAAAGAAGTCAAAATAAATATTAAGAAAGGCTGTAAGTCTGTAAGATGAGCGTGACTTTAGTACCTACTCCTTGAGGTGCCTGTGAATGGGATAGCACCTATTCGTCTCTCTTCACTGTTCAGAGCATCTCCTGAATGTTTCATGAATGTCATCAACTGTTGTCTGTAATCATCACAGGAGTTCAGCTGTACCTTCTATCTCAGGTGCAGAAGTTAGCAGGAGCAGCAGGGTTAACACAGTCCAGATCTCCACATATTTGGTTTGGAAGGAAATGAAGAGGCCAGGCATGTAATTGGATGTTTCACTAATAGGTTGTAAGTGGTTGTGTAAGTTTCTAAACAGCCTGCATGCTCTAATAAATACTTTCAGTTGACAAGTGAGAAAGCAGCCATGAGTCTGGAACTCCTTACTTGGAAAACCATGTGAAACAGACACTTATGAAATGCCCTTTAAAACTCCTTGGAGCTTCATATTCTGCACAAGCAGAGCTCTTTCTTTCCGCTGCCCACCCCCCCCACCTTTCTAATTGAGAAAATCGCTGCACGTTGAAGCTGCATAAATTCCTGCAGGGCTTGACTCTTTTTTTTCCATGGGTGTGACTGCTTTGTTGAATAAAAACATCATGAGGGACTTCCCTGGAAGTCCAGTGGTTGAGAATCCACCTTGCAATGCAGGGGACGCAGGTTCCATCCCTCGTCAGAGAACTGAGATCCCACAAGCCAAAGTCTGTGAGCTGCAGCTACTGCGCCCCAGGGGCCACAATTAACACCCAGTGCAGCCAGAAATAAATTAATAGATTTATTTTTTAAAAGACATCTTGAGCAGAGCCCCCAAAACCTGCCCCTGGGTATGTTCTTCTCTGTAATGTACCTTCCATGAGTTTCACCACCGTTTTCATCCTGGGTTTGATGTCATTTACACAATTAGAACAGAGGCTCCAGGAGGACCTGGTCTTTACCTACTGATTCATTTCCCTAAACCCCAGCATAATAGCTCACGCGAAACTGACATTCAAGAGCTTTTTGCATTCTCCTCTTTCTTGACTGACTCTCCGAGTTAGTTCTCTGCAGCCTGTGATTCTATGTGACTTTCCACGGTCTCTGGGACATGCATAGGATTTAAAGTCATTGTCTGTTGATATTATTAGTTAGGTTATTAGTTAGGAACAGCTTTATTTTTGTGAGAGCTTGCTATCGTCCAGCCATGATTTTTAGCACCTCATGCCGTTATCTCCTGGAGTGTTTACAGCAAGACATTTAAGTCAATCTTATTATCACCCTCTTTTGTTACATAAGAACCTGGGGCTTGGAAAGAATTTCCCCTAGACCAGGTAGCTAGTAAGTCATGGATCTGGACAAAAAAAAAAAAAAAAGTATTGGTAAGGGGTGGATACATAAATATATAAAAAGATGTCCTCAATAAACATGACAAGTAGGGATTAGCTACATTTACATACCAATACATTTCTAGGAACTAGTCTAGTAATTCTACATACTAACTAGATGCTGGGCTTCCCCAGTGGCTCAGTGGTAAAGAATTTGCCTGCCAGTGCAGGAGACGTGGGTTCTATCCCTGGATCAGGAAGATTGCCCACAGGGGGAAATCACAGTCCACTACAGTATTCTTGCCTGGGAAATCCCACGGGAAGAGGAGTCTGGTGGGCTGTAGTCCATGGGGTCACAAAAGAGTTAGACATGATTTATCAACGAGCCAACAGCAAGTAGAAGTCACATTAGGAACTTTCCATAGATAACTCTTCTTATTGGAGGAATTAAAATCAGATGCAAGATATGCAAATCATGTGGTCTTTTGGGAAATCAACACCATCCTAAATGGAATCACTGCTGTCATAAAGAACCTGATCAAATGCTTCAAAGTGGCTATAGAGTCCTATGTTTGTCTGAAGAGATGCCAGTGGAATGTTTAATGGGGTTTTCACACCACGTGAAGAATCGGTAATGATTTCCATCTTCCCAAATGTAACCTTGCTGCAGGCAGGAGTGAGATTGCATCAGTTCAGTTCAGTTCAGTTCAGTCACTCACTCAGTCGTGTCTGACTTTTTGTGACTCCGTGGACAGCAGCCTGCCAGGCTTCCCTCTCCATCACCAACTCACAGAGCTTACTCAAACTCATGTCCTCGAGTCAATGATGCCATCCAACTGTCTCACCCTCTGTTTTCCCCTTCTCCCCCTGCTCTCAGTCTTTCCCAGCATCAGGGTCTTTTCCAATGGGTTGGTTCTTTGCACCAGGTGGCCAAAGTATTGGACTTTCACCTTCAGCCTCAGACCTTCCAGTGAATATTCAGGACTGATTTCCTCTAGGATTGACTGGTTGGATTACATCACACTTCTCCAATTCAGTCTTCAAAATATCTCTCAGATCTTTATTTGTCCATCTTCTTGTCTATGTTCTTCTTTCTATCTCCATATCCACCATCTTTCATCCAGGCCACTCTGATCTTTCTCTGTGATATCCTGGGACTGGTGTCTCTGTCTTTTTTATATTTATCCCCTCCAAGCCCTTCTCACAGTGGAACTAAAATGCTCTTTAATAAACAGATCTCACTGTCACCCTGCCTTTAGTCACTCTGTATGACCCATCAGAAAAAAAGCCAACATTCAACCTGATTTCACGTTTTTGGGGAGCTGTCTTCTGTTTTCTTCCAAGCTAATCACCTTCCACTTCACCCACAAGAGAGCCACACTCAGTAAGTTTTGTTTGGGGTTTAAAAAAAAATTTTGTTTTAATTGAAGTATAGTTGCATTACATTATTGTGTTAGTTTCTGCCATACAATGAAATGAAACAGTTATATGTATGCATATATGCCCTCCCTCTTCCACCCCTCCCCATTCCACCCCTCCTGGTCATCACAGAACACCAAACTGAGCTCCGGTGCTATACTGCAGCGTCCCCCTAGCTGTCTGTCTCGCCCGTGGTGGTGTATATATGTTAATCCCAGCTCCCAGTCCGTGCCACCCTGCCTTTGCCCTCTGTGTCTGCATATCTGTTCTCGATCTCTGCGTCTCTGCTCCTGCCCTGCAAATAGGTTCATCTGTACCATTTTTTTGAGATTGCACATATGTACCTTAATATCTGATACTTGTTTTGCTCTTTCTCTGTGACAGCCTGTAGGCCCATCCACATCTCTATGAATGACTTGATTCCTTTTAGTGGCTGA
Organism: Oreotragus oreotragus; assembly: GCA_006410675.1. Taxonomy (NCBI): domain Eukaryota; kingdom Metazoa; phylum Chordata; class Mammalia; order Artiodactyla; family Bovidae; genus Oreotragus; species Oreotragus oreotragus. The sequence goes on from SJYX01019280.1 coordinate 553,914, forward strand.
CTAATATTCCACTGTTAGCTGCTCTCATGCCTTGCTTGCGCTCTGCCTCCCTCCCTCTCCCTCCCTCCCTTTCACTCTCTATCTGCCCCCAGACATTTGCACCCCTCGCCTGGAACAGTCTCCCCACTCCTTTTTTCTGTGTCCATTTTCTCTTTACTTTCTCCCAGGATGCCACTCGCCAACCTTCAGCTCTATATCCCTTTTGTGTGTTCTCATACCATCCTTTTCTTATCAGTCTCGCATCTTCCATTTTCTATCAGAAGACTAAGCTTGATGAGGGTTAAGAACCCTCCCAGCCTTGTGAATGAGTGAATGAAATGGTCCTAAACCTCCAGATATCTCTGACTGAGCATCACAAAGCTATAGGTAACATTCTGTTGCCTCTAATGAAAACATGTGAGGCACTTATCAGTCCACAGTGCTGAGAGAATTGCATAAGAAGCATCATCTGCTTTTGAAATTCAAACGCATTTGCAACAGGGAAGAACTGTGGTTTTGCAGAAAACTTCTCCTTCTAGAAAAGGCATGATACAAACAGTATCCCCGGGACATCAAATAATTCCCTCCTTAACTTTTTGCTGGAAGCCCCACGTTACGAAAAAGGGGGCTAGAAAGATTAATCCGTGAGGCATCAGTCAGGGTAAGACCAGCTCTGCGGCAGCAACAAGCAACCCCCGATCTCCATGACTTCAGAGAAATGTTTCTTATGCAGCCCCCGTGCCCGCTGTGGGCTGGCCGGGGAGTCCTGCTCTGTTTCTTCCTGCCTCGGTCACATCGTCTCCTTCTGCGCTTCTACAATTACTGGGACGGGGGAGAAGCAAGGTTAATTGCATACTAGTTCTTAAAGCTTTTATCCCAAAGTGACACATGCCACCTCCATTCACACTTCATTAGCCAAAGCAAGACATTTGGCTGTGCCGAGATTCACTGACTCAATGGACATGAATCTGAGCAAACTCTGGGAGATAGTGGAGGACGGAGGAGCCTGGCGTGCTGTAGTCCATGGGGTCACAAAAGACTAGGACGCGACTTAAGACAGAACCACAGCAACAAGATTCAAGCAGGTGAGGAAACTCAGTCCCGCTTCTCACCCTGAAAGAGAAACACGACTTTTTCGTGGACAGCAGTGCGATCATCCCAGAAGCAGTGCTTTTAACATGCACACTCAGAGTGTTTTCATTCTCATCTGTGTGACTTTTGCGGCTGCCTGTATGGACATCCATCTCGCTCGGTTTTTCTCCTCCGTTTTCCTTCCCATGCACTCTTATGTGTAAATGTTGGCTCGTGATCAATAGAGGCTTTCTCAATTAATGTGCAATTAATTTTTAGTTTCAAACCACAGACTGCTTAATTTTTGAGTATTCATGGAAACATTTGTTTTGCCAAAGTGTTGTTTCATTTCACATCTTGTCATTATCTTTAGAGGATATCACAGATAAGGGTCTGTTGAGTCTCTTTTCTCCTCCCCATCACCCTTTCACTTCAAGCTAAATCTGTATTCCACCCCATTTGTCTGCTTTTACTGTTCTCTGCACTCTCATCTATATGGGAAGCAGGATTCATGTTTGACAAGCATGCTTACCCTTTGCTTACTGTTTTAATAAAAATTTCTATCACCATTTTTATCTACAGTAACAGTCGAGGCCCTATTTGATATCGAGATGCTAGATTTCATGGACTTTGAAATATTTTCCCCATATCTTTTTTGGCAAGTTCTTTGAACATAGACTACAAAAAATTGACACGTCGGAGATGAATTTGCAGACTCCGAGTTAAGTAATGACTACCTGTCCCGGTTTAAATTGTGTTCCAGGATTGAAACATTATATTACACAGTCAAATCATTGAAATTAATGGTCAGACTGTTCCATAACTGAGTTAGCTTCCCTTGAGACGGATATCCTATTAAATCAGCAGGCTCTCCAAATTTCCCCACCTCGCCCTTGGTTTGGGGATAACGTCGCCCTGGTCTTGGAAATTTCAAAGTTGGACCCAAGGAGTCGTGCTTGTTTTTAAACGAGGGACAATAAGAAGAGGCATCTCTAGTTACACATTTCTTTGGTATGTTAGAATCTTATTTCAGCCTCTTTATGTTGTGAGACAGATTTTTATGTCACCGAACATACAGCTGAGAAAAGTGAGGCTCAGGTGTTAAGGGAGGCACCATGCTGAATTCCAGACACTTACTGAATAGCTCAAGTTTACTTGGTATTTTTTCTCCTAGGCTTCTTCTCACATATCCTTCCTCAGAGTGACTTTTCTTCACTACTCCATCCCCCCTAAAAAAAAAAAAAAAAAAACTTTACCATATATAAAATAGATAGCCAACGGGAATTTGCTGTATGGCTCAGGAAACACAAACAGGGGCTCTGTATCCACCTGGGGGGGCGGGGAGGAAGGTGGGAGAGAGGCTCAAAAGGGAGGAGACATGTGTGTACCTATGGCTGATTCATGTCAAGGTTTGACAGAAAACAGCAACATTCTGTAAAGCAATTATCCTCCAATAAAAAATAAATGAAAAACCCGGCCGTCCCCTATTTCATTGCTCTATGTTCTTTCCTCATGTTTCTAGCTGTCTGCTTGTTTATATTGTTCATTTTTGAAAATATTTATTTGTTTGGCTCTGTCGGATCTCACTTGCAGCACACAGATTCTTTGCCGTGGCGCGTGGACTTCTAACTGTGGCATGCGGGCTCCAGAGTACATGGGCTCAGTAAGTTGCAGCTTGCCTAAAGCACCTGGGGTCTTAATTTCCTGAGCCTCGAAACTTCATCCGTTGTACGGGAAGGCGGATTCCTAACCACTGGACTGTCAGAGAATTCCCCTGGTTTTCTTACTTGCCTACTTACTTGGGCTTCCCCAAGGGCTCAGCGATAAAGAATCTGCATACAGTGCACGAGATGCAGGAAACGTGGGTTCGGTCTCCAACCACTACCATTATCAGTAAGGGGACCTTGTTTCTTTTGCTGAGTGCCACAACCTCATCCTACAATACATCTGAGTTCCAACAGATGCTCAGAAATAGTTAACAGATGGATACATACTCAGATGCTACCCTGTACCTCTCTGACTCACTGAGGAATGGAGTATTGATTCAAACACCTTCCTGACTTGCTCTGTATAAAGGAATGAATCAAGCATTGAGAGCTTTAGGAACAAACCCCACTCTTTCAAGTCTTCAGAAGCTCCATTTTGCAAGCAACATAGCATGTGCATGCATGCTCAGTTTTGCCTGACTCTTTGGGACCCTATGGACTATAGCCCACCAGGCTCCTCTGTCCGCGGGGATTCTCCAGGCAAGAATACTGGAGTGGGTTGCCGTGCCCTCCTCCAGGAAATTTTCCCAATCCACGGATCGAACCTGCGTCTCTCATGTCTCCTGTACTGGCAGGCGATTTCTTTACCACTAGCGCCACCTGGGAAGCCCAGCATCTATGAGTGTGCCTATAACTCTTAGAGAGTCGAGTCATTAAGAACACAGATTCTGGTGCCAGCAGCCCAACTGTGAACTCTGCCTCTTGATATCCGTGTGAACTGGGAATATTTTGTTTCTGCTCCGACTTCAGTGTCTCCTGCTACAAAATGAGGATACCTATAGTACTTGCCTCATGGAATTGTTGTGAGGGTTCAGCCACTTAGTGTGGGGTGGGGAGGGGCTACAGAAGCGTGTTTGTCATGTAGAAAGCGATTGTACAGCGTCATCATTTGTTATCTGGATTGCTGTTGTTTGGTTGATCATGTCGGACTCTTTGCAACCCCATGGACTGCTCACAGCAGGCTTCCCTGTCCTTCACCATCTCCTGGAGTTTGCTCAAACGCATTGAGCAAATGGTGAGCTTGCTCACCGTTGAGCTGGTGACGCCATCCAACCATCTCATCCTCTGTCACCCGCTTCTTCTCCTGCCTTCAGTCTTTGCCAGTCCAGTGCCAGAGTCTTTCCCAATGAGTGGGCTCTTTGCATCAGGTGGCCACAGTATTGGAACTTCAGCTTCAACATCAGCCCTTCCAGCGAGTATTCAGAGTTGATTTCCTTTAGGATTGATTGGTTTGATCAATTCTCTGGATTGTCTCCTGGCTAATCCAAGATTGAATGGATTGAAGAGTCCTAGACATGACTCAGAGGTGAAGTTAAGCTAAACTTCTTCTGAGAGGTGGCAGTCACCACCACACACACACACAGAGAGAAGTCTGCATCTGGGACTTCCCTGGGGGTTCAGGCATTAAGAATTCACCTTCTAGTGCTGGGAAATGGGTTGATCCCTGGTCGGGGAACTAAGATCCCACATGCGGTGGGACAGCTAAGCCCGAGGACCACAGCTAGAGATCCTGTGCAGCACTGCTAGGATAGGACCCTCACGCTGCAACTGAGCCTGGATGCAGTCAAATAAGTAGATGAATATTTAAGGAAAAAAGAAGAGTCTGGATTTGTCGCTGGGACTGTCAATCCTGTGTCAACCTTCTTCGTTTTCTACGGTGGGGTTGGGGGGGGGGTGGTCCATCCTAGCTCNCCTGTCTCTTATACACATCTAGATGTGTATAAGAGACTATCCTTCCTCAGAGTGACTTTTCTTCACTACTCCATCCCCCCTAAAAAAAAAAAAAAAAAAACTTTACCATATATAAAATAGATAGCCAACGGGAATTTGCTGTATGGCTCAGGAAACACAAACAGGGGCTCTGTATCCACCTGGGGGGGCGGGGAGGAAGGTGGGAGAGAGGCTCAAAAGGGAGGAGACATGTGTGTACCTATGGCTGATTCATGTCAAGGTTTGACAGAAAACAGCAACATTCTGTAAAGCAATTATCCTCCAATAAAAAATAAATGAAAAACCCGGCCGTCCCCTATTTCATTGCTCTATGTTCTTTCCTCATGTTTCTAGCTGTCTGCTTGTTTATATTGTTCATTTTTGAAAATATTTATTTGTTTGGCTCTGTCGGGTCTCACTTGCAGCACACAGATTCTTTGCCGTGGCGCGTGGACTTCTAACTGTGGCATGCGGGCTCCAGAGTACATGGGCTCAGTAAGTTGCAGCTTGCCTAAAGCACCTGGGGTCTTAATTTCCTGAGCCTCGAAACTTCATCCGTTGTACGGGAAGGCGGATTCCTAACCACTGGACTGTCAGAGAATTCCCCTGGTTTTCTTACTTGCCTACTTACTTGGGCTTCCCCAAGGGCTCAGCGATAAAGAATCTGCATACAGTGCACGAGATGCAGGAAACGTGGGTTCGGTCTCCAACCACTACCATTATCAGTAAGGGGACCTTGTTTCTTTTGCTGAGTGCCACAACCTCATCCTACAATACATCTGAGTTCCAACAGATGCTCAGAAATAGTTAACAGATGGATACATACTCAGATGCTACCCTGTACCTCTCTGACTCACTGAGGAATGGAGTATTGATTCAAACACCTTCCTGACTTGCTCTGTATAAAGGAATGAATCAAGCATTGAGAGCTTTAGCAACAAACCCCACTCTTTCAAGTCTTCAGAAGCTCCATTTTGCAAGCAACATAGCATGTGCATGCATTCTCAGTTTTGCCTGACTCTTTGGGACCCTATGGACTATAGCCCACCAGGCTCCTCTGTCCGTGGGGATTCTCCAGGCAAGAATACTGGAGTGGGTTGCCATGCCCTCCTCCAGGAAATTTTCCCAATCCACGGATCGAACCTGCGTCTCTTACGTCTCCTGCACTGGCAGGCGGTTTCTTTACCACTAGCGCCCCCTGGGAAGCCCAGCATCTATGAGTGTGCCTATAACTCTTAGAGAGTCGAGTCAAGAACACAAATTCTGGTGCCAGCAGCCCAACTGTGAACTCTGCCTCTTGATATCCATGTGAACTGGGAATATTTTGTTTCTGCTCTGACTTCAGTGTCTCCTGCTACAAAATAAGGATACCTATAGTACTTGCCTCATGGAATTGTTGTGAGGGTTCAGCCACTTAGTGTGGGGTGGGGAGGGGCTACAGAAGCGTGTTTGTCATGTAGAAAGCGATTGTACAGCGTCATCATTTGTTATCTGGATTGCTGTTGTTCGGTTGATCGTGTCGGACTCTTTGCAACCCCATGGACTGCTCACAGCAGGCTTCCCTGTCCTTCACCATCTCCTGGAGTTTGCTCAAACGCATTGAGCAAATGGTGAGCTTGCTCACCGTTGAGCTGGTGACGCCATCCAACCATCTCATCCTCTGTCACCCGCTTCTTCTCCTGCCTTCAGTCTTTGCCAGTCCAGTGCCAGAGTCTTTCCCAATGAGTGGGCTCTTTGCATCAGGTGGCCACAGTATTGGAACTTCAGCTTCAACATCAGCCCTTCCAGCGAGTATTCAGAGTTGATTTCCTTTAGGATTGATTGGTTTGATCAATTCTCTGGATTGTCTCCTGGCTAATCCAAGATTGAATGGATTGAAGAGTCCTAGACATGACTCAGAGGTGAAGTTAAGCTAAACTTCTTCTGAGAGGTGGCAGTCACCACCACACACACACAGAGAAGTCTGCATCTGGGACTTCCCTGGGGGTTCAGGCATTAAGAATTCACCTTCTAGTGCTGGGAAATGGGTTGATCCCTGGTCAGGGAACTAAGATCCCACATGCGGTGGGACAGCTAAGCCCGAGGACCACAGCTAGAGATCCTGTGCAGCACTGCTAGGATAGGACCCTCACGCTGCAACTGAGCCTGGATGCAGTCAAATAAGTAGATGAATATTTAAGGAAAAAAGAAGAGTCTGGATTTGTCACTGAGACTGTCAATCCTGTGTCAACCTTCTTCGTTTTCTACGGTGGGGTTGGGGGGGGGGTGGTCCATCCTAGCTC
>SJYX01019280.1:560802-574990 GCA_006410675.1 Oreotragus oreotragus
AACCTTCTCCCTTTTCAACTGTGGGGTTGGGGGGGGGGGTGGTCCATCCTAGCTCATCTGCACAAAACCAGCTTGACCTCCGTCCAAAACCCAGTTTCTTGCTTTCATTTCTGCAGCGGAAACAGAAGCAAACCCTTCCGCACGTGACGGGCCAGTGGCTGAATTCCACAGCAGCTTTGATAAGTTCATTTTCAGCAGATTTTTCATGTCTTCCCTATTTATATCTTTTCAAATCCAATCTCCTTCAATCAATTTTAATCCTCTAATGTGTTTGCTATAACTACTGTACAATTCACTTGTCCTCAATAATAAAATTCATTTCGGTTCGGCCGGCCGGTAATTTGTTTGAGAAGAAGTCGTTAGGAAACCTTCGCATTCTCTTCTGATTTAGAGGACGACCTTCACTATTGATGGCATTCTGTTGTCATGCGCTTGAAGTATTCCTTCATGACTGACGGAGCTGTTTAAATAATGGCCCGCAGAGCCACAGGGTTTCAATGAAATCTGACTACACTAATTCTGTTATATATTAGGCAGCTTCAAGTGAGCTACAAGGACACGGTTTCATTGACCGTGGATTTATTTTTTCAGTTTGTACAAATTATCCCCTCTGTGTTTTGCACCCCCTTCATTGTGAAATACACTTTCCTTCTGGAAATGAGTGTTTTTATTGCTTTATAAGCAAAGCCATGTACCCCAGGTGTCTCCTGAAACACATCAAAACAGATAGAATGGAGTATTTTCTATACAAAAGATGGGCATGTATAGAATGACTGACTCAATTTGCAGTCTAATAAGACTGAGAAAATATAAAGAGTTCACTGTGGAATATTATATAAATCTTGTTTTAAGATTTTTTTTTTTTGGATGTGGACCATTTTTAGAAGTCTTCATTGAATTTGTTGCAATATTGCTTCTGTTTTATGTCTTGGTTTTTTGGCCATGAGGCAGGTGGGGTCCCAGCACCTTGACCAAGGATCAAACTTGCACCTCCTGCATTCGAAGGCAAAATCTTAACAGCAAGAGCACCAGGGAAGTCCCTCTAAATCCTCTCTCTCTCTATCTCTATATTTATATATACAGTTTAAATGTCTTTATAAGTACACATATAAAATGACGAAATGTAATTTATGTACATTTAATGGGGAAAATAGACACCGAGAGCATGTTTTAGTGCTGATTTATATATCTCAGGCTTTTTTAAAATAACCCACGAAGACAAAGCGCCTTCTTATTTAGACTTGGCTGAAAGTTATCGGTCCTATGTAGATGACTCTGCAGTTTCTGCCAACTCCCTACTCAGGAAAAGTTAGAGCAGATGGAGAAATTTATGTGTCATGTGGCATTTGTTTAAGTGTGGCGATGCTAATATTTTTTCCTCGATCTTTGTAACTGTTTTGGTTTTAAAGACCCCATGAGCTTTGAACTGCCATCCTTAATGGTCGCCTCGGTTCAGGGCGGGATGGGAGGGGAAGAGGTTTTGAATGGTGAGACACCTGCCTTCCTGGGCCTGAGATCCAATAACTGTTGTAGCTTATGAATCAGGGGCACTGCGCACCCCGTTTTCAGAACAGTGTCATTGTTCTCTAAATATTTCCTCCTCCGGGAATCATTACGGAGCGGGCTCTGTTCAGATCTGTGTGCACTTTTCATTGGCCTTTCCACGACAAAAGACTGGAATTCACATTTATGAGTTTCCGGGGCCCCGGGGAGGGCATAGGGAGTCAACATTATCTCAGCCGCGTAGCGCATAATTTGTTTTGATAACTACAAACAAAAAGGGTCTATTCCCCCAAGGCCTCTTCAGAAATCGTCAGAGGCTCTTCTTAATAATGTGAGCTGCTGCTCTGAGGCTGAAGATCCTCGGCGGGAGTGGAGGACAGGAGGGGTGATGAGGGAGGGGGTACTCTGCAGGGAATGCTGGGGGGAACATTCTGGAAAAATAGAAACATCTAACCCTGGGAGGCCCTCCTATCTGGGATCAATATCAAGGGACTGTGATCTGTGGCTAAGACCCAGTTCTCTGAGTGGTTTTTACATTCTGTGTGTTTCCAATGCCTTTTCTTTCCTGAGTTAAGTCTTTCTGCTTTGATGAGGTGCAAGTCAGGGGGTATGCGTGTTGGGTGGTGGAGAAGACAGGGGAGGCTTGGATCTAAAGAATCCAGGATCTGTTGCTTTCTCTTTCCCTAGGAATCATTACCAATACTCCGAGCATTATAGAGAATCTTGGGGTTCTCCTAAACTCCCTGGAGGCATGCCTCATTAAATTCATAGAATAGAGGGAAGCATTTTTCTGGCAATGTTGATCACAAGATGAAAGAGGAACACACCTGTGGCCTGTTGGGGTCATTGCAGACGTTAGGTAAATACTCCATGAATGGATTTATTAACAAGTGTGTATGAGAAACATGAGTCAGCCTTGTAGATTCTCTGATTGAGGATAATTCTTCTTTTCTCAGTTTTCACAACTCAACTTCACTTAATGTTTGATTAATCACTTTTATTATGATGGATCTGGCACCCCACTCCAGTACTCTTGCCTGGAAAATCCCATAGATGGAGGAGCCTGGAAGGCTGCAGTCCATGGGGTCCCTGAGGGTCGGACACGACTGAGCGACTTCACTTTCACTTGTGATTATTATCATTGTATATACCAGTAACACAATACTACTCCTTGCCCCCGTTAACAGTTTGGTGATCACCTTGCTGGATATTTTTGGCTTTGCATTTGCACATTACCAGTATGCAGTTTCACTCAAATATAAATGAAATGACACAAAATGTATTTTTCTTCAAATGCACACTGAGCAAACGTCCTCTTTATTTGTTCGTCCATAAAGGTCGATGGCTGTCTTCCAAAATGTTGCATCACCTACATAGTGGGGACTCAGACTTATGGAGTGACTTTGTAGCAATAGTTCATTTCATAGTGAATATTTTAAACAGCTGATGTGTATCAAGCTCTATATGGAATACAACATAAGCCCCACATTGTCAAATATCTAATTATGTATTTTGCACATATTCTTTAATGAGTAGGTGCTACTTTTTAAATGTTAAAGGTTAAAAAATTAATCTACTTATAACATCGAAACTGTACACATGAAAATAAGAATATCTAAATTTTTAAACTAATTTTTTTATTGAAGGATAATTGCTTTACAGAATTTTGTTGTTTTCTGTCAAATCTCAACATGAATCAGCCATAAGTGTACATATATCCCCTCCCTTTTGAGCCTCTCTCCCATCTCCCTCCCCACCCCAACCCCCTAAGTTGATGCAGAGCTCCTGTTTGAGTTTCCTGAGCCATACAGCAAATTCCCATTGGCTATCTATTTTACATTTGGTAATGTAAGTTTCCCTGTGACTCTTTCCATACATCTCACCCTCTCCTCCTCTCTCCCGAATGTCTTTGACTGAACTCTTATGTGACAGACCTGACCCTAAGTATTGTTCTTGTTCTATTAGTCAGTTAGTTTTGTCTGAGTCTTTTGAGACCCCGTGGACAGTAGCCTGGCAGGCTTCTTCTGTCCATGGGATTTCCCAGGCAAGAATACTGGAGTGGGTTTCCATTTCTTTCTCCAGGGGATCTTCCTGACCCAGGGATCAAACTCACGTCTCCTGCATGGGCAGGTGGATCTTAAGACCCCATGAGCTTTGAACTGCCATCCTTAATGGTCGCCTCGGTTCAGGGCGGGATGGGAGGGGAAGAGGTTTTGAATGGTGAGACACCTGCCTTCCTGGGCCTGAGATCCAATAACTGTTGTAGCTTATGAATCAGGGGCACTGCGCACCCCGTTTTCAGAACAGTGTCATTGTTCTCTAAATATTTCCTCCTCCGGGAATCATTACGGAGCGGGCTCTGTTCAGATCTGTGTGCACTTTTCATTGGCCTTTCCACGACAAAAGACTGGAATTCACATTTATGAGTTTCCGGGGCCCCGGGGAGGGCATAGGGAGTCAACATTATCTCAGCCGCGTAGCGCATAATTTGTTTTGATAACTACAAACAAAAAGGGTCTATTCCCCCAAGGCCTCTTCAGAAATCGTCAGAGGCTCTTCTTAATAATGTGAGCTGCTGCTCTGAGGCTGAAGATCCTCGGCGGGAGTGGAGGACAGGAGGGGTGATGAGGGAGGGGGTACTCTGCAGGGAATGCTGGGGGGAACATTCTGGAAAAATAGAAACATCTAACCCTGGGAGGCCCTCCTATCTGGGATCAATATCAAGGGACTGTGATCTGTGGCTAAGACCCAGTTCTCTGAGTGGTTTTTACATTCTGTGTGTTTCCAATGCCTTTTCTTTCCTGAGTTAAGTCTTTCTGCTTTGATGAGGTGCAAGTCAGGGGGTATGCGTGTTGGGTGGTGGAGAAGACAGGGGAGGCTTGCATCTAAAGAATCCAGGATCTGTTGCTTTCTTTTTCCCTAGGAATCATTACCAATACTCCGAGCATTATAGAGAATCTTGGGGTTCTCCTAAACTCCCTGGAGGCATGCCTCATTAAATTCATAGAATAGAGGGAAGCATTTTTCTGGCAATGTTGATCACAAGATGAAAGAGGAACACACCTGTGGCCTGTTGGGGTCATTGCAGACGTTAGGTAAATACTCCATGAATGGATTTATTAACAAGTGTGTATGAGAAACATGAGTCAGCCTTGTAGATTCTCTGATTGAGGATAATTCTTCTTTTCTCAGTTTTCACAACTCAACTTCACTTAATGTTTGATTAATCACTTTTATTATGATGGATCTGGCACCCCACTCCAGTACTCTTGCCTGGAAAATCCCATAGATGGAGGAGCCTGGAAGGCTGCAGTCCATGGGGTCGCTGAGGGTCGGACACGACTGAGCGACTTCACTTTCACTTGTGATTATTATCATTGTATATACCAGTAACACAATACTACTCCTTGCCCCCGTTAACAGTTTGGTGATCACCTTGCTGGATATTTTTGGCTTTGCATTTGCACATTACCAGTATGCAGTTTCACTCAAATATAAATGAAATGACACAAAATGTATTTTTCTTCAAATGCACACTGAGCAAACGTCCTCTTTATTTGTTCGTCCATAAAGGTCGATGGCTGTCTTCCAAAATGTTGCATCACCTACATAGTGGGGACTCAGACTTATGGAGTGACTTTGTAGCAATAGTTCATTTCATAGTGAATATTTTAAACAGCTGATGTGTATCAAGCTCTATATGGAATACAACATAAGCCCCACATTGTCAAATATCTAATTATGTATTTTGCACATATTCTTTAATGAGTAGGTGCTACTTTTTAAATGTTAAAGGTTAAAAAATTAATCTACTTATAACATCGAAACTGTACACATGAAAATAAGAATATCTAAATTTTTAAACTAATTTTTTTATTGAAGGATAATTGCTTTACAGAATTTTGTTGTTTTCTGTCAAATCTCAACATGAATCAGCCATAAGTGTACATATATCCCCTCCCTTTTGAGCCTCTCTCCCATCTCCCTCCCCACCCCAACCCCCTAAGTTGATGCAGAGCTCCTGTTTGAGTTTCCTGAGCCATACAGCAAATTCCCATTGGCTATCTATTTTACATTTGGTAATGTAAGTTTCCCTGTGACTCTTTCCATACATCTCACCCTCTCCTCCTCTCTCCCGAATGTCTTTGACTGAACTCTTATGTGACAGACCTGACCCTAAGTATTGTTCTTGTTCTATTAGTCAGTTAGTTTTGTCTGAGTCTTTTGAGACCCCGTGGACAGTAGCCTGGCAGGCTTCTTCTGTCCATGGGATTTCCCAGGCAAGAATACTGGAGTGGGTTTCCATTTCTTTCTCCAGGGGATCTTCCTGACCCAGGGATCAAACTCACGTCTCCTGCATGGGCAGGTGGATCTTTTCCACTAAGCCACCAGGGAAGCCCAACCCTAAGTATGCGTGTGTGAGTGGTGTGTGTGCTGTCTCTTATACACATCTAGATGTGTATAAGAGACAGGGACAGGGAAGCCTGGCATCTTGCAGTCCATGGGGTTGCAAAGAGTCAGACATGACTGAGCAACTGAACTGAACTCGTCAAGAATATATTTTAAGGCCGCTTCCTACATTTGATAGGCATAGACTTTAGACTCCAAGAGGAGTAGAGTAGTATCTATTTTGCTTACCACTGAATCCCCAGAATCAAGCCCTGTGCTTGGTGCANTGTGTGTGAATTGTTCAGTTGTGTCCAACTCTTTGCCACCCCATGGACTGTAGCCCGCCAGGCTCCTCTGTCCATGGGATTCTCCAGACAAGAATACTGGAGTGAATAGCCATTCCCTTCTTCAGGGGATATTCCCAACCCAGGGATCAAACCCAGGTCTCCTGCATTGTAGGCAGACTGTCTAAGCCGCCAGGGAAACATTTGTGTATATATATATGTGTTTTGTATACATTACCTTTTTATACATATATTATACCTATCAGGGGGCTTCCTTGGTGGCTCAGTGGTACAGAATCTTCCTGCAATGCAGGAGACACAAGAGCCATGGGTTTAGTCCCTGGGTTAGAAAGATCCCCAGGAGGAGGAAATGCTAACCCTCTCCAGTATTCTTGCTTGGGAAACCCCATGGACGGTAGAAACCTGCCAGGCTACAGTCCATGACGTCTCAAAAGAGCCGGGCACAACTTTGTGACTAAACCACCACAACAGCATATACCTATATCTGTGTTTAAGTCTAGATGTAAATAAACACACACTCTCCTATAATCCACTACCACATTATTTAGGATGGAACACTGCCAGACATCATTGCTAGCTCTTTCCCAGACAGGCGACTACATTTTCACATCTCCCTGCCTTTGCTTCCATGAATGTTAATTCCATAAATATTTATTAAGTACCTACTGTGTTGCCAAGACTCGTCTGTGTGCTGGGGACTTAGCAGTGAATGAAATAAACACCTTTCCTCGGAGACCGTGTACTCTAATCTAGATGGGGTCACTCTGCTAAGAGAGCAGGTCAACACTCCCTCCTCCTGTAGACACAGGACAGCGTTTCAACTTCCCCTCCAAGCCCCTGGAGGCCTGATACTGTAGAGAGCCCCACTGCCCTAGGCCTCACAGTCACTGTCACCTGGATGGAGACAGTGCCCTTCTGCAGGTAACGTTAAAGTGGGCAGTGACATGCAGCATAGGGGCAGGGCTGTGGCAGTCACAGCATCAGACACCAGACTCTCCCCCTGAAATGGAACCATCTCTCCTGCCCCAGACTGGGGGCTCTTTCTGCCCTGAGCATTTGTTTTAAAGACGTGTGTGCTGTGCCTGCGTGCGTGCTAAGTCGTTTCAGTTTTGTCTGTTTTCAACCCTATGGACCGTAAGCCTCCCAGACTCCTCTGTCCATGGGGTTCTCCAGTCAAGAATGCTGAAGTGGGTTGCCATGCCCTCCTCCAGGGGATCTTCCCAACTCAGGGATGGAACCGCAGTCTCTTAAGTCTCTTGCATTGGCAGATGGGTTTTTTAACCACTAAACGCCACCTGGGAAACCCTTTAAAGATGTAACACATGTATACCCATGGCTGATTTGTGTGAATGTATGGCAAAAATCACTAAAATAAATAATTAAATTTCCAAAAAAAAAAAAAAGAAAAAGATGTAACCTTCCTCCCAGTTCATCTTGTAAGTAACAGGGATGTAGAAAGTCTGCCGTTCCTGCAGTGAATACTCAGGAATCATGCTATGACTTGAGAAAGGTTTAACAGATTCATTTCTTTCAGTGTGTATCCAGATCGCTGATAATCCTGCATCTCCCTGTCCATCTTTTATTTTGATTTTTTTTTTTAAAAAAAAAAAAAAAGAAAAAGATGTAACCTTCCTCCCAGTTCATCTTGTAAGTAACAGGGATGTAGAAAGTCTGCCGTTCCTGCAGTGAATACTCAGGAATCATGCTATGACTTGAGAAAGGTTTAACAGATTCATTTCTTTCAGTGTGTATCCAGATCGCTGATAATCCTGCATCTCCCTGTCCATCTTTTATTTTGATTTTTTTTTTTTGGTGTAGTCTGAACTCCCAAAGGAAGCAGCCCGTTTGGAGAGCCAGAGAGACTCTGGGTAATGTGATGGCGCGGGTCACCAGCACAGGCAGTCTTTGCTCAGGGACAGGCACAGGGAGCATGGTCCCGGGGAAGGGACACAGAGTGCGGAGCTCTGCGGCGGGGACGCTGGGAGCCTGGGGAGTCCAGGCTGCCGGCTGCTGCAGCTTCTCTTCTGCGCATCGTGGGGACGTAGTGACACCCACTGGTGTCAGAGGGACAGTCCAGCCAGTGTCCTTTTTTCCAGCCCGGATGGGATAGGGGTCCTCAGGGACAGTCTGTGAATGTCTGTCACCTTCCTCCAGGATGTTCGCTCACTACTCAGAGGAGCTTGCTTCTATAATACAGAGTCACAGATGTAGAAAATAAATGTGTGGTCACCAGCCGGGAAAGGGGCGGAGGGATACATTGGGAAACTGGGATTAACATATACACACCGTGTGTGTGTTAGTCTCTCGTTCGTGTCCAACTCTTTGCAGCCCCATGGACTGTAGCCCATCAGGCTCCTCTGTCCATAGGATTCTCCAGGCAAGAACACTGGAGTGGGGAGCCATTCACTTCTCCAGGGCATCTTCGAGACACAGGGCTTCAACCTGGGTCTCCCACATTGCAGGCAGATTCTTTACTGCTGAAGCACCAGGGAAGCCCAACATATACACACTGCTACATTTAAGACAGATAACTAGAAAGGACCTAGTGTGTAGCACAGGGAACTCTACTCGGTACTCTATAATGATCTATATGGGAAAAGGACCTAAAAAAGAGTGTGTGTGTGTGTGTGTATCTGATTCACTTTGCTGTACACCTGAAACTAACTCAACATTGTAAATCAACTATACTCCAATAAGATTGTTTCAAACATAAAGTGAAAAAATAAAAGGCACCAGCCAATTCTGTTCTTACTCTGTCAGTGAACCTTTCCTTCTTGAGTATTTTAACTCTTTGGCAGACAGAATAAACTCTTGCACTTGAGGAAGCTTTGGTTTCCATTCTGGCCCCACTGAGGGACTATCTGTGGGATCAGAGGCAAGTCACTCAACTCTTAAGGCTCTGTCTCCCCATCTGTAGAATGGGTTTAGCAGAAAGTGGTGCTGACTCCCATGACTCTTTGCTGAAATGGTGCCCATTGCTCAGGTCAGCTACGTGGTCCAGCTCTGCCCAGGTCTGCCCTGGTGAACATGATGGATGTTCCTTGCTTTTAGGAAATCTTGATCCCAGTGCCAGCTCACTGTCGAAAGTTTCAGACCAGAAGAGAGAGCAATGAGAGATGTGATAAAGGGGGTGGATCTTGGTTTGCCAGGGTTTTCCATCCGTGTCTTCTTATATAAGTAGCAGCAGCAAGAATCCCATAGGTTATCACTTTAAGACAGCTACAGGGGTCCCCAGCTCCCCTCTAAGGTGATCAGGCCAGATTTCAACCCATTCCATCTTCCTCTAGAAAGATGCAGTCTAATGTTTTCCTCTGAGTCATTTTCTCTATGTAATATCATAACTAATAAAAATAATTACATCCCAGTGACTAAAAGCAATTAAGTGCTTGATTAAGCATATTCATGCCATTTGTTCTTTGCGTGTTTATATTTTCTTCAAATTTAAATGCATTCTCCACTGTGCATCCTCATAAAGGTCCTAAAAACTGGAGGACATTGAAATGATACAGTTCTGTCTCATACTTTGATGTGCATGTATGCTTTCTAAAGGAACATGAAAGGGAGCTTTGCTTAGAATCTTGTTCGAACTAAAACTGGGAAGAAATATCAGCTAATAGGGGGTTGTTCCTATTTTGGTTGACAGGGAAGGGAGGTGATGACTGAACTCAACCTTTGTTGAAGGATATTTTCTGTACTAAATAAAAAAGGCAATGATTTTTTTTTTTTACCATAATTAGATAAAAGGATATTTCCACAATGTGTGTGTGCAGGGGAGCTGGGGGTGTTAAGCCAAGGCAAAGATTTCAGCTGTTGGGAAATTGCTTTCCAAAAATATTAAAGGATACTGTGGCAATGTGGTTGGTTATTTGCTAATAATTTGCTCTCTTCTTCTTCAGCACATTTCAAATAAGTGATAAACAGCTGCCCATCTAGGGAGACAGTTGCAGTCCACCTTTTATGTGAGTGGACTTCCCTGGAGGCTCAGATGGTAAAAAATCTGCCCATGATGCAGGAGATGCAGGTTCAAGCCCTGGGTCGGGAAGATCCCCTGGAGAAGGGAATGGCAACCCACTCCAGTATTCTTGCCTGGAGAATCCCATGGACAGAGGAGCCTGGTGGGGAATACAGTCCATGGGGTCACAGAGAGTCAGACACAACTGAGAAACTGACACTTTTATGTAAGTTGTGACACGTGACTTAGTTCCACCCAGGAAAATGTGGGAAGAAGTGGTCGGTGTCACTTCTGAACTGGCCCATAGAAGCCCCCTCTGAGATCCTCCATATCTGTCCCTTTCCCCCATCCTCTGGTTGACACCCATTTGACCTTGGAAACTACATGTTGAAAATGGTGGAGTCCTTGCGTCCCTGAATGACTATAGGGATCAAGACCACTCCACTCTTCCGTGCTGTGACTGTAGTAGCTGCTGTACCCTAGGAGTGCACTTGTTACAAGAAACGGCAAAGAATCTGCCTGCAATGCAGGAGACCACGGTTTGATCCCTGGGTGGTGAAGATCCTCTGGAGAAAGGAATGGCAACCCACTCCAGTATTCTCACCTGGAGAATCCCATGGACAGAGGATCCTGGCAGGCTATAGTCCGTGGGGTTGCAAAAAGTCGGACACAACTGAGCACGCACACAAAGTAAAACCAAATAGTCACTGCATGGTTTCATCAGGTGTGATGCTTAGTCCTTATTCAAAGCAAATGTTTAGATTTTTGGATCAGCGGTGCTTCATCCTGGGCAGTAATAGCTTATGAAGTTTAAGTACGTGGCCCAGCTTTATATGTCTTATCTCCTTTCCTCTTCCTCCCAGTCCTCTGCTCTGTACCAGTACAGGAGGGCTGTGCTATGCTGTAGTAACGAACAGCCCTGAAATCTCAATGGCCTAATGCAACACAGATTTCTTTCTTTCTCATGAAAGAAATAATTGAGGGTCTGAACCATTCTCCAGGGAAGCTCTGCTCCAGGTGTTGGCCCATCAGTTCCAGTGGCTTTATTCTTAAAGAACCTCCGTATTGATAAACAAATCAGGGAGATTTTGCCCAAAATTCTCATACCTGTAGGTAAGTGCTTTGGCCAAGAAGTGACATACTTCACTTCCACCGTATCTCACTGGCTGGAACTAGTCACGTGAACTCTTCTACTCTCCTGGAAGAAAAGGGAAACCAACTATTGGATCAGAAAGGACTGTTGTCATCAACATGTTATAAATGTGAAGACTGGAGCTTAGGTGAGTTACCTAGACAGTGTTACCAAGCTAGTTAAGGGCAGGTTTTGTCATGAAGAATGTCACTCAAGAGGGATCCTTTCCTTTATAAGCCATGTGTTGTATGTCTTCTCCGTGTTAAAACAACAACAACAAAGAAAATGAGATGATGACTTTGTCCTTAAGAATCTTGCAGTAGAATGTTAGAGAGAAACATATGGAGCAAGCAGTTACCTGCATTCTGAGCAGTGCAGGACATTACACCAGACAATTAGTCTTCATGGAGGGCTCCAAGGGTCTCTGAAAGCATTTCAGGTCCTTGCGAAAAATACTGTTTCTCAGGGACACGAGAATTCTGGCCTTTGACGGGCAATGGGTCTGAGAGCAGGGTAGGCGAAAGTTAGCCCACTGGCATCCTTGGAATGCAGCAGCAGGGAGATAGCATTTCTTGATTCATTACCTTATGGGTGGATGGCGTTCTCTTCTCTCTGTCCTTGGCTGACCAGTTAACGGAGCACTGATGTGACTCTAAGGGTATTTAGGAGAAATAAATAAGGATCCATGGTAGAAATGAAGCTGTTCTTGGCATTTAATAAGCACCCACATTCTCTCCCGAGCCTTGCACAGTGTGGGGAATGGAAGAATGTGTGGGGCCTTTGTGAAAATGAGAGACAGAGGGAGACAGAGAGAGGGAGAAAAGGGGGAAGAGAAACAGAAATAGAGAAACACACAGATACAGAGAGAAAGGAAATTTCCCTATTTCAAGTTGGTTCTTCCAGTTTTTATTAGGATCAAAACCAAATGGGTAGCAAATATATCTTTATTCAATGTAAAACAGGTTTTTAAATATACTCTTGGTTACTAATTTTTTTTTTTTTTGCTCAGAAATGAGATTATAGAAATGATGTCTTTTCATCTACTTTGGTTTTGCCTCCATGTCTCTTAATGCTTTACGCTAAACTCTTTACCCTCAATTCCTTTTAAAGTCCATATTCTAAGAATAGGTTCATGGAAGTGTCCACCTGTTAAAAGAATGATGTGGTTTGACTGTTTCCATCACAACTCTACTTTGCCTCAGTCTGTTGATAACTGTATTCAGGTCATTGTGAGTCATAATGTAGTTATACCATTTATCTGGAGAGGAATGCTGCTGCTGCTGCTGCTGCTGCTAAGTCACTTCAGTCGTGTCCGACTCTGTGTGACCCCATAGACAGCAGCCCACCAGGCTCCCCCATCCCTGGGATTCTCCAGGCAAGAATACTGGAGTGGGTTGCCATTTCCTTCTCCAATGCATGAAAGAGAAAAGTGAAAGTGAAGTCTCTCAGTCTGTCCGACTGTTAGCGACCCCATGGACTGCAGCCCACCAGACTACTCCGTCCATTGGATTTTCCAGGCAAGAGTACTGGGGTGGGGTGCCATTGCCTTCCCTGCTAGAGAGGAATACTACTTCCAAATTCTGTAGTCAATGAATAGTTGATCTTTAGGCCTCACTGATGGGCAAAACCACGGTAAGAAACACCCAGCAAGATTAAAAGCTTCCTGAGACATAATCCCTTATGGTCCCATTCATAAACACACATACCAAAAAAAGAAAGAAAGAAANACCAGACTACTCCGTCCATTGGATTTTCCAGGCAAGAGTACTGGGGTGGGGTGCCATTGCCTTCCCTGCTAGAGAGGAATACTACTTCCAAATTCTGTAGTCAATGAATAGTTGATCTTTAGGCCTCACTGATGGGCAAAACCACGGTAAGAAACACCCAGCAAGATTAAAAGCTTCCTGAGACATAATCCCTTATGGTCCCATTCATAAACACACATACCAAAAAAAGAAAGAAAGAAATGCAGTTTTCTCAATAATATCAAGTCAGAAATGGCACAGGAAGGATGAGTAACAGGACCAAGTCAAAGGACCACTCTTTGTGAAAGCACTTTTTTTAAACATATGTATATATTTTTAAAGAGTCTTTGGGCTTCCCCTGTGGCTCAGATGATAAAGAATATGGTTGCAATGCTGGAGACCTGGGTTTGCTCTCTAGGTCAGGAAGATCTCTGGAGAAGAGAATGGCAACCCACTCTAGTATTCTTGCCTGCAGAATCCCACGGACAGAGGAGCCCAGTGGGCTACAGTCCATGGGGTCTTAAAGAGTCAGACATGACTGAGCAACTAACGCTTTCACTTCAAAAGTCTTTATGGAATTTGTTACAGCGTTGCCTCTGCTTTATGTTTTGTTTTATTTTTCGGGGAGCAGCACAAGATATGTGGAATCTTAGTTACCTGACCAGGGATCGAACCAGCATCCTCTGAACCAGAAGGCAAAATCTTAACCACAGGACCATGAGGGAAGTTGCCTCTGAAAGCACTTTAGTGGCGTACAGAAAGCAAACCCAAACACACACCAGCAAGGGAGGTATCCTTGGTCTCATCACTGTTCCAAGAGTGAGGCCAGTTTAGAAGATCAGGGAGTTCTCCAAACTTACACAGCTGACCCAGCACTGGAGCTGAGCTTCAGACCCATGTATTGTTATCCTCAAAGTCTATGCCCTTCCTATCATGCCCAAGTCTCACCTGATACCTAGACCCAGTTAAAGCTTTGCAAGAAGAAGATTAAAGTGAACAGAATCACTGCCCTTCTCAGCACAGCAGACTTTAAAAAATTAACTTATTTATTTTAATTGGAGGATAATTACTTTACAATATTGTGATGGCTTCTGCCGCACATCAACATGAATCTATCATAGACATACACATGTCCTCTCCTTCTTGAACCTCCCCTCCCACC
>SJYX01019280.1:578209-607417 GCA_006410675.1 Oreotragus oreotragus
ACATCAAATAGATAGACTTTTGCCCTTCTTCCTTCAAAGTAGTCATTGCAGCAGTAAATCTCTGAGTCTTTTGAAGAATATGTTTTACTTTTGATGAAGAGCGTCAAAAATAATCTAATTTTAAAAGGATACCCTCAATGCTTCCCCAGTGTCATTTTCTTTTTTATCTTTTTTTCTCCCCCTTTAAAAATTTTTTTTAACTTTTTATTTTGTGTTGGAGTGTGGGCTTCCCAGGTGGAGCAACAGTAAAAAAAAAACCTGCCTTTCAATCCTGGAGATTCAAGAGATGGGGTTTGACCCTGCATTGGGAAGGTCCCCTGGAGAAGGAAATGGCAACCCGCTCCAGTATTCTTGCCTGGAGAATCCCATGGACAGAGGAGCCTGGCGGGCTACAGTCCATGGGGCCGCAGGAGTCGGACATGACTGAGCCTGAGTATTGTACGAGCACAGCCAATTAACAATGCTGTTAGTTTCAGGTGAACAGCCAAGGGCCTCAGCCATATATATGCAGGGATCCGTCCTCCCCAAACTCCCCTCCATCCAGGCTCCAGGTAACACTGAGCAGGGTTGCCGTGCTCTGCAGTAGGCCCGTGTCCCGCGTCGTTTTCTTCCCGCCACGTCCTCCCCTCGCCGTCCTTGGTGTGCTGATCCACTGAAACCCACAGACTGTGAGCACCAGGGGAGCAAGCCAGAGTCCAGTGGGGTCTCTCCCTGCCTCTGGTGGGGGCTTTCCAGGCCTACAGCCGCTGCCCCTCTGGTGGGCTGCAGAGTCTGTGCTTCAGCATTGATCTCCCCCGCCGGGGTGCCACCCCTTTGCTTTCCTGAGGTCTATTATGAGGCAGAAACCCAACCCCCTGGCCTTATCTTGGGTAGAGTGGTGGGTGGTTATTTCTAAGAGTACATGTGGGCTCTTTATCTGTGTGCCATGGTGCTTCAGGGGCCTCCCGGGTGGTGCTAGTGGTAAAGGACCTGCCTGCCAATGCGGGAGACATAAGAGATGCAAGTCAGAAAGATCCCCTGGAGGAGGGCATGGCAACCCACTCCAGTACTGCTGCTTGGAGAATCCCGTGGACGGAGGAGCCTGGCGGGCTACAGTCCTTGGGGTCACAAACAGACACAGGACTGAAGCGACTTAGCATGCCTGCTGGCATGGCGTGTCTGCCCTTGGCAACTGGCGTGGAGCCCCCGCCCTCAGACCTGCTGACCCTTGCTTTGCGAAGGAAGGCTTGCCCTCTGCCCTGAGCTCTGTGTGGGCCCTAATGGGCCAGCAGAGGTGGAACAAACAGCAGGCAGTGCTGATTACATCCGGATGGGCCCTTCCTCACAGAAGGTGGATATTGATCTTTCCATTTTGGTCCCGTGGACTCTCTGGAAATACTATGTGGCCTTCTCACAAACTGGTGACCTATTGATTCCCCGGCGGCTGACGGGGCCTCTCTCATGTGTCCCACTTATGTCCTTACGGGGCCTGCTTGGCTGTGTTCATGGAGGTCACCTGCACCTGGAGGGAGGTCTTGCTGGAGATGCTCGAACTTTCTAAAAATTGGATGTGTGTCCCAGATTCGTAACTTTGGTAGTATGCTCTTCCTGGAAGCAACTGTTGATGATACAGCTAATGCAATCCAAGTCTTTGCAAGGGTTTTGTTTGCCCAGGGAGTTCATAAAAGCCTATCATTCTCAGTGGAGACGCTTCTGTTCTCCGCCTATCCCCAGGAGACATTTGGCAATGTTTGGAGATATGTTTTCACTTGTCACAACTCGGGGTGGGGGGGAGTGTTGTGGCTGGCATCTATTGGGTAGATGCCAGAGAAGCTGCTATGCATTCTTTTTGGCACAGGACGGCCCCTCCTGCAACAAAAGGATTGTTGTTGTTTAGTAGCTCATTCATGTCTGACTCTGCAACCCTGTGGACTGTAGCCCGCCAGGCTATGTTCATGGAATTTTCCAGGCAAGAGTACTAGAGGGGGTTGCCATTTCCTTCTCCAGAGGATCTTCCTGACCCAGGGATTGAACCCACATCTCCTGCATTGGCAGGTGGATTCTTTCCCACTGAGCCACTGGGAAGGCCCCCCAACAAAGGGGGCCTACTTAGCACCAAATATCAGTAGTGTCAAGGCTGAGAAAACAGATATGTTATATTAAAATATACCCAAATTCAATATAAAGCACAATTTTATAACATTACAGGTTTGAGAGGATTTTTATCATCTTGCTATTGAAGCGAATTCACTCTGAATAACTCATTTATGATTAGCTACTCTTTGTCAGCCATCATCACAGAAACTTGGAAATGCTTGTAAGAGGAAAAAAAGATAGTCTACAGCTTGTCTTCCAATGTAATAAAATAGTTATGACTCCTAAATTTAACAATTAATGATGCTGACATAATGTTGCATTTTGGAGAAATGTAATTAAGCAGTTATTAATTTTGACTTTGCTGCATAAAATGTTAGAATTTTTTTTTTTCCTCCAGTTTTCAAGTAGTAACAGATGCCCTTGGAAGTCAAAGTCAGGTGAATAAAAAGTCCTTGAACCCGTTGATCCTGGGCCTCCTTAATGAGGGATTACCAAGTCAATTTACTTAAATGATGACATCTGAAGTCAACCCTTGCCCAACTGTCATAAATAATCACCCCTCCAAACATCTCTAGCTGTGGATGTCATGAAAGAGTGCCATACGTGTACTAACGAACCAGTATCCTGACCACCATCCCCAGAGAAAAGTTATCTTTTGATGATGGGATGATCATTTCTGATGTCTCCTCTTGGCATTGAAAATACCGTCATCTCTAGAGAATGGACTTGTGGGCACATAGCGGGATGTAAGGGTGGGGTGAGCTGAGGGAGTAACACGGTCACACATACATGGCCATGTATAAAACAGATGCCTAGTGGAAGCTGCTGTTTAGCACAGGGAGCTCAGCTCAGTGCTCGGTGATGACCTGGAGCGGTGGGGTGGGGGGTGGAAAGCAGGTTTGAGAGGGAGAGGATAGATGCGTCCTTATGACCGATTCATAATGTTAATGTGGTATGGCATTAACCAATACGCCATGGTATATCAATTATACTCTGATAAAACAAGAGGCTGGAGTCACCTCCTTCCCGGTGATAAGCCGTCTCGTCTGCTGCTGCCGTCCTCTCTCATCTCCGGTCACTGCCCCTCGGCGCCCAGTTCTAACTAGTCCACCGCGTCCTGCTCCTCTGTCGGCAGCACAACTCTGTCCTGCTTCCTCCCCTGGTCAGTATCTGGCCCCATCTCACTCTTTGTATCCCCACATCAGGGCCCCCTCTTCTGAGAGTCCTTCTCTGACTTACCCCCCAATCCTTCATTACATTAGATTGTCCCTCAGATGTGCCTAGAGCACCTCGCAACTGTAAAATTAGGTGTCTGATCATTTTACCAATAACTGATCAAATCCAAGCTTCTTGAAGCCATGGAACGTGTGTGTTGCTTTCTACTTTATACGGCCTGGCACACACAGGGCAAACAAAACATACTGAATGAAGGAGGACGTGAATGAACAGAATGAGGGGATTGGAGTGATCTTAAGAACGAAGTCTGGTGATAGAGGCTTGAGAAACTCAGTCACAAACAGAGATGGTCCAGACCTAGAACAGAGGTCCCGAGCATGCAGGGAGCGCTGGTAAGATTATGGCGTGGGAAGGAGCCTTGTTCTCCATGGTGTTGCTCTGTGTCCTCTCTGTCACCCCACCTCTCCCTGGAACTGGTGCCATTCTGAAGTGGGTTCTCCCTCAGTTTACTTCAGTTCAGTCGCTCAGTCACGTCCCCATGAGCCGCTCTTTCTGACTCCTTGGAGTGCAGCACGCCAGGCTTCTCTTTCCATCACAAACTCCTGGAGCCTGCTCAAACTCATGTCCGTTGAGTCAGTGGTGCCATCCAACCATCTCATCCTCTGCCTTCCCCTTCTCCTGCTTTCAATCTTTCCCAGCATCAGGGTCTTTTCCAATGAGTCAGTTCTTCGCATCGAGTGGCCAAAGTATTGGAACTTCCAGTTCAGCACCAGTCCTTCCAATGAGAGTATAGGACTGATTTCCCTTAGAATGGACTGGCTTGATCTCCCTGCAGTCCAAGGGACTCTCAAGAGTCTTCTCCAACACCACATTTTAAAAGCATCAATTCTTTGGCTCTCAACTTTCTTTATAGTCCAATTCTCACATCCATACATGACTACTGGAAAAGCCATAGCTTTGACTAGATGGACCTTTGTCAGCAATGTAATGTTGGCAAAGTCCTGTGGCCACTGCTGAGTTTTCCAAATTTGCTGGCATATTGAGTGCAGCACTTTCACAGCATCATCTTTTAGGATTTGAAATAGTTCAGCTGGAATTCTATCCCCTCCACTAGCTTTGTTTGTAGTGATGCTTCCTAAGGCCCACTTGACTTTGCATTCCAAGATGTCTGACTCTAGGTGAGTGATCACACCATTGTGGTTATCTGGGTCATGAAGTTCTTTTTGTACAGTTCTTCTGTGTGTTCTTGCCACCTCTTCTTAATATCTTTTGCTTCTGTTAGGTCCATACCATTTCTGTCCTTTATAGTGCCCATCTTTGCATGAAGTGTTAGCTTGGTATCTCTAATTTTCTTGAAGAGATCTCTAGTCTTTCCAATTCTATTGTTTTCTTCTATTTCTTTGCATTGATCACTTAGGAATACTTTCTTATCTCTCTTTGCTTTTCTTTGGAAGTCTGCATTCAGCTGGATACATCTTTCCTTTTCTCCTTTGCCTTTAGCTTCTCTTCTTTTCTCAGCTATTTGAAAGACCTCCTCAGACAATCATTTTGCCTTTTTGCATTTCTTTTTCTTGGGGATGGTTTTGATCACTGCCTCCTGTACAGTGTCATAAACCTCCATCCATAGTTCTTCAGGCACTCTATCAGATCTAATTCCTTGACTCTATTTGTCACTTCCTCTTTATAATCATAAGGGATTTGATTTAGGTCATCCCTGAATGCTCTAGTGGTTTTCACTACTTCCTTCAATTTAAGTCTGAATTTGACAATAAGGAGTTCATGACCTGAGCTACAGTCAGCTCCCGGTCTTGATTTTGCTGACTGCATAGAGCTTCTTCATCTTTGGCTGCAAAGAGTATACTCAGCCTGCTTTTGGTGCTGACCATCTGATGATGTCCATGCGTAGAGTCGTCTCGTGCTATTGAAAGAAGGTGTCAGCTATGACCAGTGCGTTCTCTTGGCAAAACCGTTAGCCTTTGCCTTGCTTCATTTTATACTGTTACTCTAGGTATCTCTTGACTTCCTACTTTTGCATTCCAGTCCCCTATGATGAAAAGGACTTCTTCTTGGTGTGTTAGTTCTATAGCATCTTATACGTCTTCCCTTTTCAGCTTCAGCTTCTTCGGCATTAATGGTTGGGGTGTAGACTTGTGATACTGAATGGTTTGCCTTAGAAATGAACAGAGATCATTCTGTCATTTTTTGAGACTTCACCCAAGTACTGCGTTTTGGACTCTTGTTGACTATGAGGGCTACTCCATTTCTTCTAAAGGGTTCTTGCCCATAGTAGTAGATATAATGATCATCTGAATTAAATTAATGATTTCCTGTCCACTTTAGTTCACTGGTTCCTAAAATGTTGATGTTCACTCTTGCCATATCCTGTTCGACCACTTCCAATTTACCTTGATTCATGGACCTAACATTCCAGGTTCCTATGTGTTATTGTTCTTTACAGCCTCGGACTTTACTTCCATCACCAGTCACATCCACAGCTGGGCATTGTTTTCACTTTGGCTCAGCCTCTTCATTCTTTCTGGAATTGTTTCTTTGCTCTTCTCCAGTAGCATAATGGGCACCTACAGACTTGGGGCCAATCACTACTAGCAGAGACCAGCAGTCTCCACTCCAAATGTCAGATGGGAAATCGAGGTCTCCTCTCTTGGTCATGCCCGCCAGGGAGCCCAGGAGGAGTTCTGATTGGTTCTGGCATGAATCAGTCACTGTGGTCAGGGACCTGTGATACTCTGATTGGCCAGCTTGGAACACATGCACAGCCTCAAAGTCAGGAGTGCTACCTTCACCTGAATTCATGGTTTACAAGCCATTGGCCTGTGGATTCCAAACAAGTCGAATGTTGCTGGACAAAGAACAAAGGTCTGCTTGTTAAATCATCGCACTGCTGAGTTTTGCAAGAGCATCTGACACTAACTTCCCTGTAGGAACAATGTTTAGTCATTGGAGGAAATAATTAGAATCCTTTTAGTTCCCTTTTTACATTTTGTTGCTTTCCTCCAAATAATTGTGATGGGGCGGGGGGCATCTTTTTACCTGTCCCCTTTCTAATTGGATTCTCTCCCTTCTCTATAACTCCCAGTTCTTTGCTCTCTGGCTGGTTTAGTCAAGTAACCAGGCATTTTAAATCACAGTGTAATTTCTGTAGCTCAGAAAACTGAACTGAAGTAGTAACTTTTAATAGGTCAATTACATTATTCTTCAGCAGCCTGCTACAGCCTAATGAAACCACAGTTTAATTAGTTGGTGCGATGCCAAAATAAATGTTTCATTCCCAGCTTGTTTTATTTACTCATTGAAAAGTGGGGGAATCTACAAATAATAGGATTGGAAAATGGTAAAGGCTAATGAGTTGGCTGCAGTCGTTTGCAAAGAAAGGCGATTGTGTCATCGGCAGTCCAGTTTAGTAGATGAGAAACCTACAGTGTCAAAAGTAAAAACAATAGTATAATTTTTTTTAAAATAGAATTTCTGGGTATAGAGCGCTTTTAAATCATCAATCAATCACAAATACTAAAAGACTGTCAGAAGGGAGCATAACTAAGTCAGAGTCCTGTGATGTATGGGGTATTCCTACTGTGTGGTAGGCATGGTGCCCAGTGTCATCTCATTAATTTTCCCAGGAGACAGTAGACTTTTAGATGGAGTTTTAAGGTCCAGCAAAGGTGACGTTCTGAGTATGATGAAACCACACATTCATTATTTTGGCCTCAGTGAGACAGGAACTGTGAAAGCAGCAGGAAGGCCCTTTAAAATCCAACACTCCCACACAGCCCCTAGGTTCCTCAAGTCCTTCCACCCCTAGGTACCCCAAGTCCTTCCACCCAGGCCTGGAAGGTGAGACTCCTCACCCACCCTGACAGTGTCAGTCTGGTCCTGATTAGTGATGGTAGGAGGCTGGGTTGGGACAAACCACAATTTTATTTTATTTTTTCCCCTGAAGCCTCCAGTAGGTCTCCTACTGGGCCACAGTTTCAACAACAGATGAGGAGGTTAGGTCGTTTTCTTCCTTCCATAGGTTATGCACTATGTTAGAAGTCAATGTCTTCCCTTCGCCTTACTTGGATGAAAGGGAATCACGTATTTATGTTTGAGTGGAAAAGCTAAGGAAACAGGACTCCCAAGCAGAGAGACAGCTGATGAGGGCTTTGTAGGTGTCACTTCTCATCACTACAAAGAGGCTCTTCATCTCTGTATGCCTGTGGTATACACAATGGTCAGGACCTTGATCTGAGTTGTATCCTTGCAAAGGAAAAACAAAAATCATTCCATGGCAGTGCCGTGAACTGTAGTGCCCTCTCAGGTATTTTTTCCTGAGCACCTGCCTTATAGCTAGTTACCATCTGTCCCATTTTAGGTCGGAAAAAACCTTTATCATCATTCATGTGTGCAACATGAGGTGTTTTCATTGTACAGTCATCTAGCATTTTAATCACATATGTTTACTACGTGGAGAGTTCTTTCACTCCAACTTGAAAAGTTTGAAATCTTTCCTTCCTTGTCTGGCATTTACTTTGACTTTATTTCCATTTTAATTCTAAGGTGGACGTGTATTCCCTGTTGCTTTTTTTTTTTTCAGTTAGTGTCACTACCTGATTCATTATTTTTTTATTAATTTTCATTGGACTGGAGTTGCTTTACAATGTTGCGTTAGTCTCTACTGTACAGAAAAGTGTACAGAAAGTGAATCATATGTATATATATATATATCCCCTCTTTTTTGTATTTCCTTCCCATTTAGCTCAGCTGGTAAAGAATCTGTCTGCAGTACAGGAGATCCTGGTTCAATTCCTGAGTGGGGAAGATCTGCTGGAGAAGGGATAGGCAACCAAGTCCAATATTCTTGGGTTTCCTGGGGGATCGGCTGGTAAAGAATCCGCCTGCAATGTGGGAGAACTAGATTCGATCGCTGGGTTGGGAAGATCCGCTGGAGAAAGGAAGAGCTACCCACTCCAGTATTCTGGCCTGGAGAATTCCATGGACTGTGTAGTCCATGGAGTCACAAAGAGTTGGACACGACCGAGTGACTTTCGCTTTTCATTTCCCATTTAGGTCACCACAGAGCACTGAGTCGCGTTCTCATCGGTTACCCATTTTACCCATGGTATCAAGAGTGTCAGTCTTTCCCCACTTGGTGTCTGTATGTTTGTTCTCTATCTTTGTCTCTATTTAAGTTTTCTCTGTCCCTTTGGAAAAGGACGAAAACACCTCACATCACACTCAAATGTTTCAAGTCCCATTTTTCATCCTGACTTATTTTAGAAGACTCTTGCCTTGTGTCTTTGAGCTCTGCTAAAATTTGCTGTGATGATAGGCATGGAGCGCTTCCATGCCTTTGATGGTACTCATTAGATTAAAGACACCAACTTGTTCTGTTCAAGAATAGCACAGCAAACACTGGTGGATGCTCAGGATGATAAATATTTGCTGCTATAGGCATGCATCTGTTTGCTGCAGTTCAAAGGGAGCCAAAACAGATGCACGCTCGCTGGCCATCACTGCAAAACCCATCTAAGTTTTTATTCGCTGATGCTCAGACAATTTACATAGGAGTCTGCACACTAAAATGGAGAATCTTATGGAAGTTCTGTAAAATAGGGATTTGAGAATATTGCAGACAGATAGTAGAGAATGCATGTGATTCTTTCTCTTCTAATTAAAGCACCTACAAATAGATTAAAATGGGCTTTTGAATTTAAAACAGTGGGATACGTTTTACCCTCCAGAGTGAAATTACGTAGTGCAATATGCAAAACAGGTACTAGCTGTACTGAATAGTAAACATTTATGTTTACTTTGAAATCTGTCACACTTGCTTATACATCCATTGTTGAATATAATGAATCTGTTGTAAAAAATTTAGACATTTAAATCAAGTGCTTTGGATGAGAGCTGCAGGCATTCATCCTACAGTAACAGGAAAATCCCAGTTCACTCAGAAAATAAGATGAGAGAACCAATCATTTCCTTAATAATAACAGTCCACCTTGCATTCTTAGGGTATTCTTTATCATGCAGAGGTAACCGAAGAGTCATTAATTTCTGTGTGCCTCGTTGCTCAGTCACGTCAGACATTTTGCACCCCTTTGGACTGTCACCTGCCAGGACTATCATCCTCTGTCCATGGAATTTTTCAGGCAAGAATACTGGAATGGGTTGCTATTTCCTTCTCCGGGGGATCTTCCAGACCTGGATCAAACTCATATCTCTGTGTCTCCTGCATTGCAGGCAGTTTCTTTACCTGCTGAGCCATCAGCGAAGCCCCATTATTTGCTAAGGTGCCCACAGAGTGAGTTAAACTAGCAGCACAAATTAAGCCAGTTGTGGTCTCTGCATCATAACTTTTTGTATCACACATTTTTGACTTCCCCTATTACTCTGAGATCTTTTTGGTGGGCAATGATATATACCTACCTTGAAGTCGCTTAGGAAAACAGAAGCATTGGTTTATATGACTGAAACATCTAGATATATAGTAGGTTTGGAGCAAGGAAGGCTGAGATCAAGGTGCTCTACTGATGTTGCCAGGAATATCTCCTATTGCAATTACAGTCCTCTGTGTTGGCTGTGTTCTCAAGCTGTTCCCTTGCAATGGCAAGATAGCCACCAAACAGGTGTACATGTACATCTTGCCAGCTCTGGAGCCTAGTGAAAAAGAGAACATCATTCCAGTGGTTCAAGAGAAGTCCTGGCCAGTCCTCAGAGGCTCACACATCCCCAAGAAGTCAGACTGTAGATGAGCCCCACCACATCATAAGAACTGATTGTAGGAAAAGAGAGATGGGTCTCTGCAAGGAGTCTTAATATTAGAAGTCGGAGGTGTGATGGACAAGTGGAAAACAGAATTTTTTAATGCTTTTATTTATTTTGTTACTTTTTCCTTTATATTGGAGTATAGCCATTTAACAATATTGTGATAGGTTCAGGTGGACAGCCAATGGACTCAGCCATCCATTCTCCCCTAAACTCCCCTCCCATCCAGGCTGCCACAATAACATTGAGCAGAGTTCCCTGTGCTACACAGTGGGTCTTTGTTGGTTATCCATTTTAAATACAGCAGAGTATAGTACAGATTTTTGATGCAAAAAATAAAATAATAATTTTTGAGAAAAAAAATTTTATTTTCAAACATTCTAGATGCACACCTGTTAAAAAATTAAAGTGTACTGAAGACCCATATATTCACCTGGATTAAACAATTGCTGATCTTTTGTGACAATGACCTTCTCTTCCTACTTTCTTCTCCATTGTACCAGTTACTCAGTTAGTTCAGTCACTCAGTCCTGTCCGACTCTGCGACCTCATGAACTGCAGCACGCCAGGCCTCCCTGTCCATCACCAACTCCTGGAGTTCACTCAGACTCATGTCCATTGGGTCGGTGATGCCATCCAACCATCTCATTCTGTGTCATCCCCTTCTCCTCCTGCCCTCAATCTTTCCTAGCATCAGGGTCTTTTCCAATGAGTCAGTTATTATCATCAGGTGGCCAAAGTATTGGAGTTTCAGATTGAGCATCAGTCCTTCCAATGAACACCCAGGACTGATCTTCTTTGGGATGGACTGGTTGGATCTCCTTGCAGTCCAAGGGACTCTCTAGAGTCTTCTCCAACACCACAGTTCAAAAGCATCAATTTTTCAGTGCTCAGCATTCTTTACAGTCCACCTCTCACATCCATACATGACTATTGGAAAAACCGTATCTTTGACTAGATGGACCTTTCTTTGTTGGCAAAGTAATGTCTCTGCTTTCTAATATGCTGTCTAGGTTGGTCATAACTTTTCTTCTAAGGAGCGAGCATCTTTTAATTTCATGGCTGCAGTCACCATTTGCAGTGATTTTAGAGCCCCCAAACAAATAAAGTCTCTCCCTGTTTCCATTGCTTCCCTATCTATTTGCCATCAAGTGATTGAACCAGATGCTATGATCTTAGTTTTCTGAATGTTGAGTTATAAGCCAACTTATTCATTCTCCTCTTTCACTTTTGTCAAGAGTCTCTTTAGTTCTTCTTTGCTTTCTGCCATAGGGTGGTGTCATCTGCATATCTGAGGTTATTGATATTTCTCCTGGCAATCTTGATTCCAGCTTATGCTTCATCCAGTCCAGCATTTCTCATGATGTACTCCGCATATAAGTTAAATAAGCAGGGTGACAGTATACAGCCTTGATGTACTCCTTTCCTGATTTGGAACCAGTCTGTTGTTCCATGTCCAGTCTAGCTGTTGCTATATATATTTACCCTATTTGAAAAGTAAAGACACTGTGAACAATTTACATCTAAAGACTTCTCTATGCATCTCTTAAAAACAAGTTATTTTCTTATATAATAAGGATATAGTTATTGTCATTATTATCTTAGTCCAGGATCCAATTAAGGAATATGAATTCCATCTGATCATCCTGTTTCTTCCTTTGACCTGGGGTGTCTCTCCACAATTTTTAAAATAATGTTATTTATTTATTTGTCTGTGTTGGGTCTTTGTTGCTGTGTGAGCTTTTCTCTAGTTGCAGTGATCAGGGATACTCTGTTGTAGTTCACTGACTTCTCATTTCAGTGGCTTCTCTTTGCAGAGCACAGACTCCAGGGCACACGGGCTTCAGTAGTTGCAGCACGTGGGCTCAGAATTTGTGGCTCATGGGTTCTAGAGCACAGGTTCCATACCTGTGGCTCACAGGCTTAATTGCTCCGAGGCATGTGGGATCATCCTGGACCAGGGATTGAACCTGGGTCTCCTGCATTGGAAGGCAGATTCTTTACCCCTGAGCCACAAGAGGAGTTTTAATCTTCTACAATATTGATATTTTTGCAATAGTCCTGGACAGTTTCCTTGTAGAACATTTCAAAATGAAGATTTATGTAAATGTTTCCACATGATTAGATTTGACTTCCTCATTATGTCCAGAGCACCAGGCTGATCATATTGACAATATCCCATTGCATTGTGTGGGTCAACACTTCAGGTCAGTGTGTCCCATCTTTGATGACAGTAAAGTTGATCATGGGGATAAATGGCAGCTCTCCCCAATATAAGCTAGTCCAGTGATTAGGAAGTAATCTGAAGATGTCTTTGGTGGTCCAGTGGTTAAGACTGTGCTTCCAGTGCAAGAGGCATGGGTTCAATCCCTGGTCAGGAAATTAAGATTCCACAAGCCGTGTGGTGTACCCCTCAAAAAAATCTTTAGGAAGTGATCTGTGGGCCCACACTCCTAGAGAATACATAAATATCCTTTTCTTTTTCAATCTTTTATCTGTTGAGGATATTTGTTGGAATCAGTTGGGCTTCCCTGGTGGCTCAATCGGTAAAGAATCTCCCTGCAATTCAGGAGATCTGGGTTTGATCCCTGAGTGAAGAGGATCCTCTGGCAAAGGGAATGGGTACCCACTCCAGTATTCTTGCCTGAAGAATCCCATGGACAGAGGACTCTGGCGGGCTACAGTCCATGGTGCGGCAAAGATTTGGTCATGACTGAGAGATTAAGCACGGTGGAATTGGTTACTACACTGATTGTAAAGATATAATGTCTTTCTGTCATTCTATTTACATCGAAAATGAAATCAAGCCAAGTACTGACTATACTACTGCAGCAGAACTATAGCACACAGTTGGAATATCACTACAAAAGAAAACAGCAGGAAAAAAAACACACACACACTTTGATGGTATTTGGGAAAAAGTATTAGAACTGTGCCTCTTGCCACTTCATAAGCTGAAGAAAAATATCGGTAATGACTGTGCTTACAAGTCACTCCCCTTCTTCTAAATGTATTTGGCAGACTAAAAATTAGCTCTGAGTCTTGGTTAAGAATCCTTGTTTAAAAAAGTGAAAGCGTAGAAGTAAAGAGAAAAGAGACAACTGGAATCATGACAGTTGGGAGAAGAATGAAAGTGTTGAGTGCATGTTGCCATTTTTCCAGCAATACGCTGTGCTTAGTTGTGTCTGACTCTTTGCAACCCCACAGACTGAAGTCGTCCAGGCTCCTCCGTCCATGAGGTTCTCCAGGTAAGAATACTGGAGTGGCTGCCATGCCTTAAATACTACTTAAAATGGAGTATGAAGAACTTTTATTTTTACATCCATGTGGCATATTTAAAACTCTCCTTATTTCAGATTTTAAGAGCAACTGCTTTCCCTTTGATTTGGTTCGATTATCTCTTATGATCTTAGGAAATTGTACTCTTCTCTTCCTTTCAGACTGAGAAAGTCTTTATCCAAATGGCTTGAACCATTGGGTTTGCCTGTAGATGTCCTTTCATTTCCGTTGTTTCTTTTTCCTCCCCTGGGGTTTTCCAACAGTTCTCCCTTTCAGTCAAAAGCTAATTTTCTTTGTGTGTGTAGGTGGTGTAGAATTCCAGGCATTTACACAGTAGCAGGCCTGTATTTGATGTACCTGTTTCAGAGACAATTGTCCTTTATAGCTTTCATGAGTAAATTCAATGAAAAGCCCCACGTGGCTGGTTTGTAACTCATTTAGTGGAGAGTTCTACAGGATTATTTCACAAAGCAGTTCTCAACTTAAAAAGCTAAATTGGCTTTATTGTGCCTAGCTGGGGGCCTCTTCATCACTGAATTCAGAGGATATTTACATGCATGCCAGGAATCTTTCTAGAAAATGGGGACAGGATGTATCTGCAGGTGTAAATTTCCTTAACTTCCTATGTGCTGCTTCCAAAGAGTCTTGGAATGGCTAGACTAGAAGTAGCAGGAGCATTCATTTCATGTTGCACGAACATGCGTACTATATTCGTGGATGCATGTGTATGCAAGAATCTCACAACTCTTAAGAAATGACCAGTGGCCCAGTGGGTCATGCATTCACACATTTAGCTCTGTGCAGTGATTCAGCTGAAAGAACCTGGCATCAGGCTGCAGGAGTCGAAATACTGGCTCCACCTCTTCATCGCTGACCTCAAGAAGTTGCATGACCTCTCTGAACTTCATTTTGGCATTTTTAACAAGTGGATGAGTATTGCTGTGTTCCAGTTAGGGTGAGCTGGGATGTATTGCAATAACAATCAGCCCCATAGTTCATTAGCTTCAAACAACAAAGGTGTCATTGTTGTTCAGTCGCTAAATCATGTCTGACTCTTTCTGACCCCATGGACTGCAGCACACCAGGCTCCCCTGTCCTTTATCTCTTGGAGTTGCTCAAATTCATGTCCATTGAGACGGAGATGGCATCCTCTCATCCTCTGCCACCATTTTCTCCTTTTGCCTTCAATCTTTCCAAGCACCAGGGTTTATTCCAGTGAGCTGGCTCTTTGCATCAGGTGGCCAAAGTATTGGGTCTTCAGCATCGGTCCTTCCGGTGAATATTCAGAGTTTGTTTCCTTTAGGATTGATTGGTTTGATCACCTTGCAGTCCAAGGGGCTCTCAAGAATCTTCTCCAGCACCTCAATTCTTTCCATCAACTTCATGGGCTATGCCCTGTGTCAGACACACTCTAGGACCCAGATTTATGGGAAAGCCAACATATAAACTATCACTGGTCACTTCAGCAGAGGGGAAAGAGTCTTCCAGAGAGTACAGTGCCAACATTAATTCTCAGCCAAGAAGTGATCCGCATCAGTTCCGCTCACAGCTCACTGGCCCACATGGGTCATCAAGAACTGCCAGACCTCAGAGGGTCAGGAATCGCTACCCCTGTATGTGCCCAGAGGCAGACAGCTCACAGTAATTAGTGAGCCAGATCAGTTGATACTTCGTTGCCATACAAACTTATTGCTTGTTATGAGGCTTCAGTGATATTATTGACGGAAAACATTTAGCTCAGTGTATGGTTACAGAGGACGTACATGGTCAACTGTGTTAGTTGTCTCAATAGTTAACATCACCTGCGTCCAGTCATCCCAATCTCTTCCTGACAATGATGACGTGTGTGTGCATGTGTATGTATATAATGTATATAAATCCGTTAGAATCTCCGTTTTAAGTTCTGTAGACTTAGTTATATCTGAGTCCCTGTTGCCATGTTACATATTAACAGGTTCCAGATTTTAGGGGAACTCTCTGCCCACCTCAGTGCTTCCCAGGTGGTGCTAGTGGTAAAGAGCCCGCCTGCCAATACAGTACACATAAAAGATGTGGGTTCGATCCCTGGGTTGCGAAGATCTCCTGGAGGAGGGCATAGCAACACACTCCAGTATTCTTGCCTGGAGAATCCCCATGCACAGAGGAGCCTGGTGGGCTACAGCCTATAGGTTCGCAAAGAGTTGGACGCGACTGAAGTGAATTAGCATGCACACACTTACTGCCCACCGTAACCAGAGAGATGCAGAGCTGAGAGGTTGCCCTTGGCCGCTAGTGCAGGAAGCAGCTCGCTCCCCATCCTTCCTTTTGTGTCAGTAACTAACTCATATGCACACATACATTGCACCATCCGGGTGACCCCTGCAGGGGCAGACCTATAATAGCCATATTTACCGCCAATGCTGGAGTCCTCCATGGACATTTGGGTGAAAATCAACCTGAAGTAGTAAGTGCCATAGTTACACTTGGGTTTCTTTCTCTAAGTGGGTGCACCGCATATATAATAAATACATAATAATTGAAGGAACTATGTGCTCAGTATATTATACAGACTCTCTTCTGTAACGAACAGTGAGGGGTCTTCCTGCCTGAGCCTTTGGTGGCCTGGCAAGGAGGGTAGACCTCTCATGAGGTAAGGCTGCTAGAAATACCCTGGATCCTTCAGGCTTCGTCTCAGCTATTGCAATGCACACGGTGGGTGGTAAAGTCCTTATCTACCACTTTCTGCTCTCTTTACTGCTCAGTTTCTATCCTTAAATTGTGCTTTCATATTTAACTCAAAAATTGCCCAGAAGGCAAGATCTACAGTGCTAAATACAGAAAGAGATGTATTTTAAATGCACTAGCAAAGCTCACTGCGTAAAGTAAGATTAGCAGATCATCGTGTACACCCAGAAATCTTTTGAAGGAATTCACACACTTAGATCAGAAAATCCACTGGCTTTGTGAAACAGGATTTTTGTATTTGTGACTGATTTAACTGCAGACAGAGTATCAGCTCATATTCTCTAGGTTCTGGGTTACTTCATAACCATCTACTACCTAATCATTATTGTTGGTTTTTAAAACTTGTTTTGTTTTTTAAATTTTTGCAACTTTCTGTTCGTTTCTGCCATATGACAATACAAATTGGCATCGTGTACAGTTGTGACAGTTGGACCATAAAGAAGGTTGAGCACCAAAGAACTGATGCTTTCAATCTGTGGTGCTGGAGAAGACCCTCGAGGGTCACTTGGACTGCAAGGAGATCAAACCAGTCAATCCTAAAGGAAATCAACCCTGAATATTCATTGGAAGGACTGATGCTGGAGCTGAAGCTCTAATACTTTGACCACCTGGTGGGAAGAATCAGCTCACTGGAAAAGACCCTGATGCTGGGAAAGATAGAAGGCAGGAGGGAAGGAGACGACAGAGGATGAGATGGTTGGATGGCATCACCAATTCTATGGACATGAGTTTGAGCAGATTCCAGGAGACACTGAAGGACAGGGGATCCTGGCATGCTTCATGCCATGAAGCATGGGATTGCAGAGTCGAACATGACTGAGAGACTGAACAAATCATACATATATTCTCTCCCTCTTGAGCCTCCCACACTTCCCCCTGCGCCCAGGTCATCACAGAGCACCAGACTGGGCTTCCTGTGTTATATACAGAAACTTCTCCCCAACTATCCATCTCACACCTGATAGTGAATACATGTTAATGCCACTTTCTCTGTTCATCTCACTCTCTCCCTCCCCCACTGTGTCCACAAGCCCATTCCCTACATCTGCACCTCCATGCCTTCCCCACAAATAGGTTCATCAATATCATTTTCCTAGATCCCATATATATGTGTTAGAGGAAAATGTATAGTTAATGATCATTACAAAACTTGACATGTTTATGCTGTTTCATGCACGTGGAGTTGGAGACTCAGAGAGTTTAGCCACAGATCACAGGTCTATATTTCAAGTGCATCTCTCTGACTTCCTTTTTTTTTCCTATTCCTTCTTTAGCTTTGCTTTACAGTTTTGCAATATAGGAAAAATGAAAGAATAATGACTGGTATTTACTGAGGTCTGATGGATACTTGGTAGCATGCTGGATATTGCATGCATATTATTTATAATCATCTTCCACTAGGGGTATTTTTAGTCCCACTTTACAGATGGGGCAACTGACACTCAGCTCCCAAATGATGGAATCTGCATACCTGTCTTACCCTGAAGCTGGTAATCCCCTGAATAAGCATTGAAAGAGGTCTGTGGGCTTCTTCTCCTGTAGGCAAATTTGCCCTGCAAGTTAATGTTAAGTTTCCAGTTCTCTCACTCAGCAAGGCAAGCTGCTGACTTGCTTTACTCCCTCCTGGTTTAGCAAGCCAAGCTGCTGACTTGCTTTACTCCCTCCTGGTTTAGCAAGCCAAGGGGCTGTGGCTGGAAAACAGTGGCCAGTCCCTCCCAGATGTCCTTGCTCCACTGTGGCCTTACATGTCCCCAGATACATGGCTCAATATGCAGTGTGAGTTCATCGGGGGTCATTGCAATGAGTTTAGGTTTTAAAGAAAGGATTAAAATAATCTACAATCACAGCACGTGGAAATGATCAGCCTTTCGTTTTTCTTACGAGCCTTCTGATTACCTTAAGAGGACATTTTCATTTTGGTGATGGTTTACCTTTAATGAAATTTTCCAGTCTCCCTTGTAATAAAGGGAGAGCTGGGCCTCAGGCTGGCAGTGGGATCTTAGCAAGACGACTCACACTGTTTGGTTGAGGTTGCTTTTATTTTTATAGCTACCGTCTGTCTATGATCGTGTTCTTGGTTTTTAATTTACGGCAGTAACACACAGGTTCTCTTTTAATTTAAAAAAAAAAAATGTTTACCTGAATGAAAAAGTGAATTGTTGGGAGAGGTAAAATTGTATCTTATTTTTCTTTATTTGACAAAGGCGTGCCATTCAATAGCACTGGGATGTGTCGCAAGACTAATTGGTTAGTAAACAAGAAGGCAGGTGGTGTGAGCATGTGTCAGATTTTAAATGAGGACCATGAATACGGCAGCACTGGGGAGGCGGTCCATGATGGATGGAGACCGAGGGAACATTTTTAGGGTGTTCATCTCCCACCACCTGGCTTTGTGCTGGGATCGCAGAACCCTACCCCATGGCTTTGGTTTAATTTGGCATTTACGGTTAAGTCTTGCACATGGGAAGATTGTGGCCTCTCTCCTCCAGTGTTACAGCTTGGATTGAATATTTATTAACTACCCTGGGGAACATAAGACCTATGGAGGGCTCTTGAGTTGATCTTTATCCACAGAGTATGTCCTCATCAGGTTGAAGTGGTGAAGCAATTCAGAAGGAATGACGGGACCTTATCAAGAACAGATAGAAGCAAATCCTTTGTCTAGTGAGGGGATAAAGTGCCTGTGATGGTGGAGTCAGCAAATGAAAAAGATTGTGGTTCCTGGAAAATGAACGGGGGTGCGTAGCATTCAAGATTCACAAAAACAGTCTACATAGCGGCATAGCCCAGGGAGGGAGGCTGATCACAGATCTCATGTTTCTGTAGCAGTGTCCTGAGAAGTAACGGAGTACACTTGTGACTGTCAGGGGCGACTGACTGTGAATTTCAGGTCTCTGCATAAAAGCAAGTGGCAGGGTTTGTGGCAAACCAGACAGTTAATGCCGCGCATGAAGAGATGCCTCAACTCTAGCAGATCACGGACATGCAAGGATGAGGGACCCGTGGCCAGATCTCCCGATTATGCAAGAAAAGCCCAATATCTAGGTTTTTCTTGTGAAATTTTCCTATTTACTTCAGTTCAGTTCAGTCGCTCAGTCGTGTCCGACTCTTTGCAACCCCATGAATCGCAGCACCCCAGGCCTCCCTGTCCATCACCATCTCCTGGAGTTCACCCAAACTGTTATCTACTTTTTAAACTGAGCTATTTTTTTGTTATTACTGAGTTTGATTATTGAATTATAGGGGCTCTTTACATATTCTGGGTAGAAGTTTCCTTATCCCATATATGATTTGGAAATACTGCCTTCCATTCTGTGGGTACGTTTTCTCTTATTGTTATTATTGTGTTTAAATGTTTGTTTGTTTGTGGCCGTGCTAGGTGTTCAGTGCTGCTGGGCTTTTCCTCTAGCTGCAGCGAGCAGGGCTACTCTCCCGTCCTGGCGCGCGGGCTTCTCACTGAGGTGACGTCTCTTGCTGCGGAGCACGGTCTCTCGGGAGCGCATGCTCAGTACTTGCACTGCATGGGCTTTGTTGCTCCGAGGCGCGTGGGATCTTCCCCGAGCAGGGCTCGAACCCGTGTCGCCTGCATTGGCAGGTGGACTCTTTACCACCGAGTCACCAGGGATGCCCCTGTGGATACACTTTAGATGGAATTGTTTACAACACCAAAGTTTTTTTTGTTGTTTTGTTTTGTTTTGTTTGAGGGGGTGGGTTCTATTTATCTCTTTTTTCCTTTTATTGCTTGTTCTTTTTGTGTCCTATATAAGAATCCATTGTTGTTGTTCAGTTGCCAAGTCATGTCTGGCTCTTTGTGACCCCGTGGACCGCAGCACACCAGGCTTGTCTTGCCTCCACTATCTCCTGGAGTTTGCTCAAATTACAAATACATCTGCCTACAAACCAAAGTCACAAAGATTTGCTTCTAGGTTTTTTTTGTTTTTTTTTTTTGAATGTTGGCTTTAATGCCATTGGCTTTAATATTTAGATCTGTGATGCGTTTTGAGTTAATTCTTTCACGTGTTGGGAGATAAGAGTTCACCGTTATATGTTTGCTCACGGCTGTCCAACTGCCTCAAAACTGTCTGGGGCCTCATAAAGATTTTCACCCTCGGGTGCTTCTCTGTGATAGCCTACTTGCTGCTGCTCCTGCTAAGTCGCTCCAGTCATATCCAACTCTTTGCGACCCCATAGACGGCAGCCCACCAGGCTCCGCCATCCCTGGGATTCTCCAGGCAAGAACACTGGAGTGGGTTGCCATTCCTTCTCCAATGCATGAAAGTGGAAAGTGAAAGTGAAGTCGTTCAGTTGTGTCCGACTCTTTGCGACCCCATGGACTGCAGCCCACCAGGCTCCGCCGTCCCTGGGATTCTCCAGGCAAGAACACTGGAGTGGGTTGCCACTTCCTTCTCCAATGCATGAAAGTGGAAAGTGAAAGGGAACTCGCTCATTTGTGTCCGACTCTTTGCGACCCCATGGACTGCAGCTCACCAGGCTCCTCCGTCCATGGGATTCTCCAGGCAAGAGTACTGGAGTTGGGTGCCATTGCCTTCTCCAGATAGCCTACTTAGATACTGTAATTATGTCAAGGTCTATTCATTCTCTCATCTAGCAAAAGATAAGGTTCTACCAAAGAAGTCCTACTCTTGTCTCTGCCTTTTTCACTCTCTCCATCGAGCTTAACTCTGTTAAAAGGATGGAGCTTCAGAATGCAAGGCTGAGTTGTAAAGATAACTTATGCCTTAATAGACTTTCTCACATGCTGTATATACATGACTTAGATAATCAAAACTTGAATATAACCTCGATTCTAATTGAGTCTCTTGCATTATACATCTGAGCTGGGCTCCAAACAAAGACATTCTCCCTTCCTGGATATATATGGATAGTGCTCCTGTCTGCTCAGTTGTGTCTGGCTTTCTGTGACTCCAGACTCCTCTGTCCATGGGATTTTTGAGGCAAGAATACTGGAGTGGTTTGCCGTTTCCTCATCTAGGGGATCTTCCCAATTCAGGGTTTGAATCAGGAATCCTGCATCTCCTGCACTGGCAGGCAGATTCTTTACCACTGAACCACCTGGGAAATATATATGTAGATATACATGTAAAACACACACACAATGTCCCCTGGTATGTAAAAACCACCTCCAGTGATAATTGCTGAGATAAATATGTTTTTATAGAGATAAACAGAGATGTACAGATTTATACTCATACATTCATACATATGTGCACACACACACATTCACGAAACTTTAAATTCATGTAGCTGCTACCTTCTGCCACTGGTATAGTTTTCAGAACGAATGAGCTTTCAGGAAGGAGACTCACTGGACGGCCTTTATTATACTTGATAAAAATCTGATTTTCTTGCCCCCTAGCAGTGGCCATTTGTTATCATAACAGCAACTACGAATAACATGTTCTTTTCTCTCCTTTCTCTAGAGAAATTGCAATGGGAGTTTGCATACACTGTATAAAATGCAATCTAGTCAATTTTATTAATTATTAAGGAGAATTCTTTAATCTTCATATAGACTCCATCACCCAAGGGTAGCCAGAGAAGTATTTTGATAGATATCTATCCAGATTTTTCATTTATTTATTAAATATTCTGTAGCATGCACAGGAGACGGAGGTTTGATCCCTGGGATGGGAAGAACCCCTAGAGAAGGAAATGGAAACCCACTCCAGTATTCTTGCCTGGAAAGTTCTGTGGACAGAGGAACCTGGCAGGCTATAGTCCATGCAAAAGAGTAGACATTACATAGAAATTAAACAACAACAACGGTTTGTCAGTAGTACAGTCCAAAGTCATCCTGGCCTCTCTCTTTATCTCCCTCCCATATCCACCTGGAAAAGCCAGATTCTCAACACGACAGCCTCCCTTACAACTAGGGACCCTGTTCCCTATCAGTTCTGGCTTATAAGGCATCAAGAAGTTCATAGAAAATACGACCAGATTTTCTTCCAGTCTAAGAGGAGAAACCCTTATGTCCAAAAGTGAACAGGAACTAAAGAGCCCCTTGATGAAGGTGAAAGAGGAGATTGAAAAATCTGATTTAAAACTCAACATGCAAAAAATGAAGATCATGGTATCCAGTCCCATCACTTCATGGCAAATAGATGGAGAAACGATGACGGACTTTATTTTTTGGGGCTCCAAAATCACTGCAGATGGTGACTGCAGCCATGAAATTAAAAGACACTTGCTCCTTGGCAGAAAAGCTATGACCAACTTAGACAGCATATTAAAAAGCAGAGACATTACTTTGCCAACAAAGGTCAATCTAATCAAAGCTGTGGCTTTTCCAGCAGTCATGTATGGATGTGAGAGTGGACTGTAAAGAAGGTTGAGCACCAAAGAACTGATGCTTTCAATCTGTGGTGCTGGAGAAGGCCCTTGAGGGTCCTTTGGACAGCAAAGAGATCAAACCAGTCAATCCTAAAGGAAATCAGCCCTGAATATTCATTGGAAGGACTGATGCTGAAGCTGAAGCTCCAGTACTTTGGCCATCTGATGCGAAGAGCCAACTCATTGGAAAAGACCCTGAGGCTGGGAAAGATTGAGGGCAGGAGGAGAAGGGGACGACAGAGGATGAGATGGCTGGATGGCATCATCGACTCAATGGACACGAGTTTGGGTAAGCTCCAGGAGATGGTAATGGACAGGGAGGCCTGGCGTGCTGCAGTCCATGGGGTCACAAAAAGATGGGTATGATTGAGTAGCATAAAAGAGAAGAAACCACATAAGAAGCTCATCTTTTGCTGTACTGCCTGCCTTTTGCCCTTGAATATTGTGTTGATGACTGGAGCCACTGTGGTCAGCTGGGTATGAGGCAGTGAATCCTCAGGATGCTACGTGTATTGGACTGAGAGTGGTGGTACAGAAAGGTGGGTCCCTGAGAGCCTCAGAGAGTTCCTGAGAAAGCCCAGGGCTGCCAGTATTCTGGATTTTTTTGTTTGTTTGTTTAGGGCATAATTAATATCCTTACAGATACAGTCACTGTTGCTCAGGCTTGATTTCTGCAGCTTGTAGCTAAAGGCATCCTTACTGATGTGTCTGTACACATACAAATATGCATACATATTCACACACGCATGCGTTTTCCTTAAGTCATACTTGTGTTCACAGATACGAAGGATTTTTTAATGTGGCCAGATTCCATAGTTTTTAGCTTGTTCTTATATATTTATCGGAATATAATTGCTTTACAATGTTGTTTACTTTCTCCTGTACAAACAAAATGAAACAGCTATGTGTATATGTCTGTCCCCTTCCTCTTGAGCCTCCCTCTCACTTCCTCCATCCCCACCCATCTCAGTCATCAGAGAGCCCTGAGTCCCCTGTGCTGTACAGCAACTTCCTACACACGGTAGTGAAGTAAGTCAGA
The DNA here is from genome assembly GCA_006410675.1 of Oreotragus oreotragus. Classification (NCBI taxonomy): domain Eukaryota; kingdom Metazoa; phylum Chordata; class Mammalia; order Artiodactyla; family Bovidae; genus Oreotragus; species Oreotragus oreotragus. Next base: position 601,623 of record SJYX01019280.1, read on the forward strand.
AAGAGAAAAACAAATATTGCACACTAGTGCATATGGAATCTAAAAAATGGTGCAGATGAAGCTGTTTGCAGGGCAGGGGTAGAGATGCAGACGTATGTGTGAGGACCCAGTAGGGGAGGGGAGGGTGGAGGGACCTGGGAGAGTAGCAGTAACTTGCTTTTAAATCTGCATGTTTGCTAAGACGTCTTCTCTGATCTGGAGATGAAATTTTAGCGTACTCTTTTGAATGACTTCACATTACTTTGTATTGAGTGCAGACGTGGTTTATCTAACCATTCTCCTACTAATAAACATTTATATTGATTTTATTGGCCATTATAAGTAATGATGCAGTCAACATCACACAACCGATATTCTAGCCATCTCCCAGTAATCAATCCTCAGAGAATAAACAGAGAGGATCAGACATGTATATACAAAGATGATTAACCCAGGATTAAGCATAATGGCAAAAAAATGGGCAATACCTTAGATGATAAAAAGGAGGATGCTAAATAGATTATGATGTATGCATGAGATCACACAGTATGTGGCATTCAGAATGATGGTTTTTAGGCATGTTTAGTGTCAAAAGAAAAAACTCCACTATAAAAGAAAGACAAATGTATGATTATGTTTATTATATTTATGTATATAGGGTGAAATCTTCCTCAGAATGTTGAAGCCAGGTTTGCACTCAACACACAGTGAGATCAAAAAGCCAAAATGTTGGAGTTTGGAGCAGAGAAAAGACTACTGCAAAGGTTGAGCAAGAGAAACGGGTGGCTTGTGCTCAAAAGACCTGAACTTCCCTACAGTTTCATGGAAGAGGTTTTAGAGGCAAAAGTTTGGGGGGGTTCTGTAGCGTGTGTGACTGGTAACAGGGTGGTGATTCAGGAATCTCCGTCACCACCCTTCAGCTTTCTGTGCTCAGCCTGAGGTCAGAGCTTGAACGCGAGTGACTGCACTGTTCTTACTGCTTTTGATGTTGTTCAGTTGCTGAGTTGTGTCTGAGGCTCTGTGACCCTACGGGCTGCAGCACACCATTCTTGCCTGTCCTTCACTATTTCCTGGAGTTTGCTCAAACTCATGTCAATTGAGTCGGTGATGCCATCCAACCATCTCCTCCTCTGTCACCTCCTTCGCCTCCTGCCCTCAATCTTTCCCAGCAGCAGGGTCTTTTCTAATGAGTCAGCTCTCGCATCAGGTGGCTAAAGTATTGGAGCTTCAGCTTCAGCATTAGTCTTTCCCATGAATTTTCAAGGTTGATTTTCTTTAGGATTGACTGTTTTGATCCCCTTGCGGTCCGAGGGCTGCTCTGCAGAAGTTTAACTAAAGCAACTCTGCATTTGAAAAATCCATTTTAAATTTGCCGATCAGCCACGGTTCCTCTAATGGTTGTGTGTATTTTGTGGAATTGTGACCCAGGGTATAGATTTAGCATCTTCTAGAAGCAGAATTTGAGTTTCAATGACCTCAAGCTAATCGAGGTCATCCCTAAATATTTCCCAAGCCTACACTTTTCCTTGCTTGTGAGTTAAAGTCCTCTGGGGATATATACCATCCATCTCAGAATCCCCTGCTTCCCTTGGAATAACAAGGAACCTTTATACACAAGCAACTTTATACACAAGAACTACTAAGCAACATACATAAAAGGCTCAGATACTCAAGAGCTGGGAGCGCCTCCGGGTTAGGCACTTCCACCCTCCAGCCAGCAGGGGGCCTCCTCCCACTTATTACATGCAAAGACTCAGCTTTTGTCTTTCAAAATGATGCTCATCATGGTAATCCTTAACTTCCTCGTGGCTCAGATGGTAAAGTGTCTGCCTACAATGCAGGAGACCCAGGTTCAATCCCTGGGTCAGGAAGATCCCCTCGAGGAAATGGCAACCCCCTCTAGTACTCTGGCCTGGAAAATCCCATGGTCAGAGGAACCTGGTAGGCTACAGTCCATAGGGTTGCAAAGAGTCGGACGTGGCTGAGCAACTTCACTCACTCCCTCATAGTATCCTTTTGTCTTAGTCCACTGGTGTGGCTATAACAAAAATGCCACAGAGAGTGGCTTAGAAGCAGCCATTTATTTCTCACAGTTCTGGAGGCCGGATGTCCAAGATCAGGACACAGGCAGATCTGATGTCTGGAGGTTCCCAATTCTGATTCATAGACTCTATCTTCTTAGCCTCCATCTCTGTGTCCTCACTTGGTGTAAAAGAGCAAGCGAGCCCTTTGGGTTCTCTTTTGTAAGACCCTAGTCCCAATTATGAGAGCTCTGCACTCATGACATGATCACTCCCCAAAGGCCCCACCCCCTGATACCAGCACGTTGTGGGTTATGTCTATAACACATGCATTTGGTCAGGTGACACAAACATTCAGTCTGTAACACCCCCTAACAGGGGCCTTTCAGGTGGTGCTAGAGGAAAAATAATCTGCCTGCAAATGCAGGAGATGCAAGAGATGTGGGTTCCATCCCTGGGTTAGGAAGATCCCCTGGAGTAGGAAATGGCACCTCACTTCGGTACTCTTGTCTGGAGAATCCCATGGACAGAGGGGTCTGGCCGGCTACAGTCATGGGGTTGCAAAGAGTCGGACACGGCTGAACGAGGATGCTGAACACATTACTAGTGCTCCTCAGTGGCAGAACGACAGGGAGGCTAAGAGCTGGTCTGTACAGGTTTGAATCCGGCTGCCCACCTCCTAGCTAGATCATCCTGAGTGGGTGCTCCAGCTTAATTCTCATATCTGCGTTTTTCAGATGCAAGTGACAAGAGCCCTTAGCTTCTGGAGCAGCAAGCATTCAATGTGTTGACACTCATAACTACATGAGTACCTAGCATACAGTTGGTGTTCAATCAGTGTCACCAAGCGTGAAGCAATGACATTGACTAAGAGAATGCAAGCCCAGTGTTGAACCCAACCCAGGCATGTAGGAGTGTACGCAAAATGTTATCGTACCACCGTCTTCTTCCTACACGTCCAACACCTGGTCGTCATTGGTGAGGAGTTGGAACAATCAAGAAAGGGGTTTTGGGGTCCCTTCTTTGGGCCTCTGGTCTCATTTTTCTCGTCTCACTCCGAATCCATGACCCAGGTTGGTGGGACACGGACTGGTTATTTTTCAGTTCCTCCCCAGGATAAATCTTCCTGAAAATTAATGATGGAGCTGTCGAATAGGACACCCAGCAGACAGACCTCTCGGAGCCTTTCTTCTCCCTCCTCCCCATGCACCTCCCCGCTGGCACTGTGGTCCAGCTGAGCCCCCGCCAGGCGGCCGCTCTGCTAAGCAGCCTGTCACATGTCCTGTTACAATCATGTTTTATTATAGCTTTCAAAAGATGACCTCTCGTCCTGCACACTCGTGTTTATAGAGGACTTCTGGCATTCTGAAAGGAAACAGATAGCGGAGCCTCCAAACCCTTCATTTGCTTCAACTGATAACTGCTCTGGCCAGAGACGAACACTGCGGTGATTACAAGATGTAATTTACTACAAAAGACAGTTAATATTACTTACAAACCTGTCATCAGTTCTGGAGAAATCGGAGCCGGGACATGGAATAGGACGCATCTAAGTCTACCTAAAGATCTTGGTCTGAGAGAATTACAAGTTTATAGATTTACCATTTAAGAAATAGCCCCGTTATGAAACATTCATCGTCGCAGACAGACAATACAAGTAACCGGCAAGATTATATCCTTTTATGTGGATCAAGGACACAGATGGTGTGAGAAAGAAAGGAGAAAAAAAAATCCCTTTGGGGGAGATCTTAAATGTCACCCTTGTGAATTATACCTGAGGCTATTAACTGGGGAATTAGATCTTTGAAAAAGCCTCTAATAAGACTAAACAAAGTCCCTCAGGTAATGCTCTGAATCAGAGAAATGTGTGAAAATATAGCCTCTTCAACGTGATTATAGTCAGAGCTGTAGTTCCTCCCTGAGAAAGGGCATTGAAAGTAGAGGAATGAAAGGGGAAAAAAAATGTTTTAAAACTTTTGTGTCAGACCAGAAATTATAGAGTAGCAACAGCTTAGGGATTTAAATAACCCCTTTAGCCCAATTCTGAAGACTTTGTGCTTTAAATTGAAGAAAAGAAAGGAATTAGAGATCCAATTTAGCATTTTTTTTTATGATTATGAAATGGAGGAGTCATTTTAGCTGAATAAGAATTGAGTCAGGATAGGATGGCAACCTGGGTTATCATTTGCAAGAGGGAGCTGTAGCCTTTAAGCTGCTTTGGGGGTACCCGCTCTGATGGGCGTTTGTGAGAGCTTCCTGTTTCCTGGAGGCCAAGGTGAGAGTTTTGTGCTTTTGTTAGCCACAGAGTCATGAGCCAGTGTTTGGCGTTTCCTTCCCCCCCGACCCTTAGGGAATTCCAGACGTAGGGAGAAACACTAGGATAGGGATCTTAGGAACATTCCGTCAGTAGTTTTGCCAGCACTCCATCCTTGAAGTCGGATCTGGTACAGAGCTTTAAGAGGATGTTTTTAGTCTTCCTCTCGCCCCCAGTCTGAGCCTCTGGACGGGACACACAGGCACATCACAGGTGTATGCACAGAGCAATGACACCAGTTTTGTAAATGTGGCTCCATCTTAATACGCCCTCTCAGATGTGTGTATTGGAGACAAGAGACAGTGGAAATGACAATGCTGGGTTTGACCCAAGCTGAGCATGTTAGAAAGGACAGGGCCAAGGATCATGAGTTTTAAAGGATAGTGACCTTGTTATATATGCAATTGATTACCAGTAAGACCTACTGTATAGCACAGGGAATGCTTCTCAATATTATGTAGGAGGAGAAGGGGTCGACAAACGATGAGATGGTTGGATGGCACCACTGACGCAATGGACATGAGTCTGAGCAAACTCCGGGAGATGGTGAAGGACAGGGAAGCCTGGCGTGCTGCAGTCCAAGGTGGAGTCGCAAAGTGTTGGACATGACTGAGCAACTGAACCACAGCAGCCAACAACAAATGGGAAAAGAATTTGAAAAAGAATACACACATGTGTATGCATGGCTGAATCACTTTGCTTGTAACCCTGAAACAAACACAACAATGCTAATCAGCTATAGTCCAGTATAACTCTGTCTGTGGGGTTCTCCAGGCAGGAATACTGGAGTGGGCTGCCATGCCCTTCTCCAGGGGATCTTCCTGATCTAGGGATCAAACCCAGATCTCTGGCATTGCAGGTGGATTCTTTATCATCTGAGCCACCAGGGACATCCATAATACAGAAGTTTAAAAAAAAAAAAAAAGGCACAGTGACCTTGCCAGCTAGTCAGATCCTTAACCTAGACCTTTCAGGTAAATAGCTAGTCTCTCTTTAGGTGAAGGATAGGGAATCTAGGATTGGATCCACACAGGAGGAGAGAATTGAATTCCATTTCTGTCCACTAGTCGTTTTCTCTTTGTTGGACATTTGTGTATTTTCTTCGGAGAAATACCTGTTTAAGGGAACCTCAGATATGCAGATGACACCACCCTTATGGCAGAAAGTGAAGAGAAACTAAAAAGCCTCTTGATGAAAGTGAAAGAGGAGAGTGAAAAAGTTGGCTTAAAGCTCAACATTCAGAAAACAAAGATCATGGCATACGGTCCCATCACTCCATGGGAAATAGATGGGGAAACAGTGGAAACAGTGTCAAACTTTATTTTTGGGGCTCCAAAATCACTGCAGATGGTGACTGCAGCCATGAAATTAAAAAACGCTTACTCCTTGGAAGAAAAGTTGTGACCAGCCTAGACAGCATATTCAAAAGCAGAGACATTACTTTGCTGACTAAGGTCCATCTAGTTAAGGCTATGGTTTTT
>SJYX01019280.1:609982-624939 GCA_006410675.1 Oreotragus oreotragus
TTGGCTTAAAGCTCAACATTCAGAAAACGAAGATCATGGCATCTGGTCCCATCACTTCATGGGAATTAGAGGGGGAAACAGTGGAAACAGTGTCAAACTTTATTTTTGGGGCTCCAAAATCACTGCAGATGGTGACTGCAGCCATGAAATTAAAAAACGCTTACTCCTTGGAAGAAAAGTTGTGACCAGCCTAGACAGCATATTCAAAAGCAGAGACATTACTTTGCTGACTAAGGTCCATCTAGTTAAGGCTATGGTTTTTCCAGTAGTCATGTATGGATGTGAGAGTAGGACTATGAAGAAGGCTGAGCGCCAAAGATTTGATGCTTGTGAACTGTGGTGTTGGAGAAGACTCTTGAGAGTCCCTTGGACTGCAAGAAGATCCAACCAGTCCATTCTGAAGGAGATCAACCCTGGGATTTCTTTGGAAGGAATAATGCTAAAGCTGAAACTCCAGTACTTTGGCCACCTCATGCGAAGAGTTGACTCATTGGAGAAGACTCTGATGCTGGGAGGGATTGGGGGCAGGAGGAGAAGGGGACGACCGAGGATGAGATGGCTGGTTGGCATCACTGACTCAATGCACGGGAGTCTGAGTGAACTCCGGGAGATGGTGATGGACAGGGAGGCCTGGCGTGCTGCGGTTCATGGGGTCGCAGAGAGTCGGACACGACTGAGCAACTGAACTGAACTGAACTGGTGGCTCACCTGGCTTCCCTGACACCTCAGCTGGTAAAGAATCCGCGTGCAATGCGGGAGACCTGGCTTCTGTCCCTGGCTTGGGAAGATCCCCTGGAGAAGGGAAAGGCTACCCACTCCAGTAGTCTGGCCTGGAGAATTCCATGGACGACAGTCCACGGGGTCGCAAAGAGTCAGACACGACTGAGCGACTTTCACTTTCACTTGCAATTTCTGGTGGCCCAGTGTAAAGAATCCATCTGCCAATGAAGGAGACACTGATTGAATCCCTGATCCGGGAAGATTTGACATGCTGTGGGGCAACTAAGCCTGTGTGCCACAGCTACTGAGCCTGTGCTCTGGAGCCCTGGAGCTGCAACCGCTGAAGCCCTTCCTTCCAACTATAGAGCCTCTGCTCCTAATGATAGAAGCCACCGTCATGAGAGGTCCGTGCACCGCAACTGGAGAGTAACCCCCGCTAGAAAAAGCCCCCTCAGTAGTGAGGACCCAGCACAGCCAAAACGAAATAAACCTAAATCTATTTGTGTGTGTGAGTGTGTGTGTGTGTGTGTGTGTGATACCTATTCAAATCCTTTGCCCATTTTTAAATTGGATGTGCTGGTGGGTGTTGAGTTTTAGGAGTTCTTTCTGTATTCTGCACCTCAGCCCCTTACCAGATATATGACTGGCGGATATTCCCCGCATTCTGTGATTGCTTCCTCTCTCTGTCTTTAGTGTCCTTTGACATGAAAACATTGTAAATTTTGGTAACGTCCAGTGTGTCTTTTTTTTTTTTTTTTTTTGTCTGTATTTTTTTTGTCCTGAGCTGCTTTAGAACAACAACAGCAAACTGTTTATTTGCCTGAGTCTGGAATGCTCGCTCTAGAACAGAAAGGGAAGCTCAGATGCATCACATGATTTGGTGGTCAGACCTCGAGCCGGCAGGGAAGCCGATCAGCCTGTGCTCGCCCCCGAGGTGCCAGGATGTTCTTGCAGGAAGGCCACCTGCAGGGGCGTGTGCGTGATACTGGGAGGCCAGGCCGGGACTCCTGGGAGAAGCTGCTCTCATTACCTTCCAGTGGCTTCTCTCCAAGGTGGTCAGGGACTCAGTGATACGTGGACAGCTCATATGTTCATCCGTGAACCACGACCGCTCGTGAAGGGAGCTGGGGACGCATTGCTGTGTTTGCGCTCACTGCTCTCTCTCATCCGTGGGCTTCTGTTGACATCATTCAGCGCTTAAAAAACTGTCAAATTTTAGAAAAAAAGACAACTGAAGCCCACAGCCTGTAATATGTGTATAAAAATCACTGAAGCCTGGGGTGGTTAAGATTCCTGTTCAAATCGGTGCGACTAAAGAGTGGAAAACCAGGGCTGTATACTGGAAATCCTGACTCAAGCCAGTGCCCTTCTCATCATCAACACACATGAGTAAAAAAGGGGCCTCACCATTTCGTGGACTTCCCAGGGGGCTCAGTGGTAAAGAATCTGCTTAACAATGCAGAAGCCGCAGGAGACGCAGGTTTGATCCCTGGGTCAGGAAGATCTCCTGGAGAATGAAATGGCTACCCATTCCAGTATTTTTGCCTGGAGAATCCCGTGGACATGGGAGCCTGGTGGGCCACAGTCCATGGGGCCGTGAAGAGTCAGACACGACTGAGTGACTGTGCTTGCGGGCCGGTGGGTGTTCTTTCTAGTGCACCATTTCATTTATTTCATTAAGTGTTTACTTAGCCTCATACTCTAGTCTTCATACTCATGGCAAAAAGTAAAAGTTGAAAATGGAAAACCATCCTTGCCACTGTGGTCTGAGTTGAATTATTGTTTCAACCTGGGATTATCTAAAGGGTGTGCCTGGGAAGATCTGAATCACAGCATCTTTGGATAAGGGTCACAGACTCCAGTGTCCCAGGGCTAAGTTCAGGGCAGAACATAGCCATTTAAAGGGTCACGTGACTTCCTGGGAATGCACCCCCAAATTGCCAGGGCTTCTGGTTTCTTTCAAGAGAACCCAGAAATCGGATTTTCATATGAAACATCTCAGTTTTCTAATACTAATTTTTAAAGGAATCAGTGTAAAAACTCCAGTCTGAAAGCCACCGCCTCCTACAAAAAAGCAAAACAAAACAAAACAAAATCTGTGAGATGACTATGGACCTGGATTTAAGATCCTGGCTCTCACAGTTAGACCTATGTTTCTCAGCATTCATACACACTGGAATTATCTGCAGAGCTTTAAAAAAAAAAAATGCCAGTGTTTCATTCAGCCTGCCTCCGGACCAAATGCATCCGAGTCTCTCNTCTTATTTTTATTTTATTTTTTTTTTTGTATTTATTTATTTTTTTACACGAACAACAACAGCAAACTGTTTATTTGCCTGAGTCTGGAATGCTCGCTCTAGAACAGAAAGGGAAGCTCAGATGCATCACATGATTTGGTGGTCAGACCTCGAGCCGGCAGGGAAGCCGATCAGCCTGTGCTCGCCCCCGAGGTGCCAGGATGTTCTTGCAGGAAGGCCACCTGCAGGGGCGTGTGCGTGATACTGGGAGGCCAGGCCGGGACTCCTGGGAGAAGCTGCTCTCATTACCTTCCAGTGGCTTCTCTCCAAGGTGGTCAGGGACTCAGTGATACGTGGACAGCTCATATGTTCATCCGTGAACCACGACCGCTCGTGAAGGGAGCTGGGGACGCATTGCTGTGTTTGCGCTCACTGCTCTCTCTCATCCGTGGGCTTCTGTTGACATCATTCAGCGCTTAAAAAACTGTCAAATTTTAGAAAAAAAGACAACTGAAGCCCACAGCCTGTAATATGTGTATAAAAATCACTGAAGCCTGGGGTGGTTAAGATTCCTGTTCAAATCGGTGCGACTAAAGAGTGGAAAACCAGGGCTGTATACTGGAAATCCTGACTCAAGCCAGTGCCCTTCTCATCATCAACACACATGAGTAAAAAAGGGGCCTCACCATTTCGTGGACTTCCCAGGGGGCTCAGTGGTAAAGAATCTGCTTAACAATGCAGAAGCCGCAGGAGACGCAGGTTTGATCCCTGGGTCAGGAAGATCTCCTGGAGAATGAAATGGCTACCCATTCCAGTATTTTTGCCTGGAGAATCCCGTGGACATGGGAGCCTGGTGGGCCACAGTCCATGGGGCCGTGAAGAGTCAGACACGACTGAGTGACTGTGCTTGCGGGCCGGTGGGTGTTCTTTCTAGTGCACCATTTCATTTATTTCATTAAGTGTTTACTTAGCCTCATACTCTAGTCTTCATACTCATGGCAAAAAGTAAAAGTTGGAAATGGAAAACCATCCTTGCCACTGTGGTCTGAGTTGAATTATTGTTTCAACCTGGGATTATCTAAAGGGTGTGCCTGGGAAGATCTGAATCACAGCATCTTTGGATAAGGGTCACAGACTCCAGTGTCCCAGGGCTAAGTTCAGGGCAGAACATAGCCATTTAAAGGGTCACGTGACTTCCTGGGAATGCACCCCCAAATTGCCAGGGCTTCTGGTTTCTTTCAAGAGAACCCAGAAATCGGATTTTCATATGAAACATCTCAGTTTTCTAATACTAATTTTTAAAGGAATCAATGTAAAAACTCCAGTCTGAAAGCCACCGCCTCCTACAAAAAAGCAAAACAAAACAAAACAAAATCTGTGAGATGACTATGGACCTGGATTTAAGATCCTGGCTCTCACAGTTAGACCTATGTTTCTCAGCATTCATACACACTGGAATTATCTGCAGAGCTTTAAAAAAAAAAAATGCCAGTGTTTCATTCAGCCTGCCTCCGGACCAAATGCATCCGAGTCTCTCGGGGTGGGTCCTGAGCATCAGGACTGGTTACAACCCCCCTGGTGGCTGTGACATACAGCAGGGTTTAGGACCCCCAGGCTGGAGGCAGTGTGAGCGGCCAAGACCCCCTTCTCCCCACCTTTTTCCCATCCGTCCGGCCATCTGGACTCTGACTGCTGGACATCAAGAGGACCCTGATTTTAGAGCTCACATCTGGATAATGGACTGCATGACTCATTCCTTGTCCTTCTGGGGCATTCGATAGACCCAGACAGATGTCCCTTTCACTTCCTTTGCCATGTGTCCCTTCTGGAAGGTTCGGATCCCCAACGTCCTGATTGATTTCCCTCTCCCGAGCAAGTGGGCTCTTCAGGGAAGTAAGCTTCTTCCCCTTTTCTCATTTTCATCTCTGAACCTTGGGGTTTCTCCAGCCAAATGGGAGGCTTTGTTCAGCTGCCTTTGGTCTTATGAATTTGCAGCCCTGCCCTGGAAACACTGGGAGCCCCTGTTGGCCCCTGTGAGCCCGTGAAAGCTCCTCTCTCAGATCCATCTGCTTCTGTCCCCATTCCTTGTTATTTGTCCCTTACCTTTCCATGCCAGCTTTTTGGAGTCACTGAGATGACCACAGAAAACCTTACCAAAAAAATTGTATGAACTAGAAATGACCAAAGGACAAGATAATCTGTAAAGTGGCTTTTGTTTCCCCAAATTCTATGAATCTTTTCACTGATTCTATCATGTCTGCTCATTGCATTTTTTTTTTTTTAAGATGGTAAGATTTTTAACTTTTCAGTTTTTATGTTGGGGTATAGCTGATGAACAAAGTTGTAATGGTTTCAGGCAAACAAGGATGGGGACTCAGTTCAGTTCAGTTCAGTCGCTCAGTCGTGTCCGACTCTTTGTGACCCCATGAATCACAACACGCCAGGCCTCCCTGTCCATCACCATCTCCCGGAGTTCACTCAGACTCACGTCCATCGAGTCCATGATGCCATCCAGCCATCTCATCCTCGGTCGTCCCCTTTTCCTCCTGCCCCCAATCCCTCCCAGCATCAGAGCCTTTTCCAATGAGTCAACTCTTCGCATGAGGTGGCCAAAGTACTGGAGTTTCAAGTTGTAATGGTTTCAGGCAAACAAGGATGAGGACTCAGCCATACATAAAAGTGTATGCATCCATTATTTCCCAAATTCCTTTCTCATCCAGGCTGCCACATAACGCTGAGCAGAGTTCCCTGTGCTTCTCCCTGTCCTTGTTGGTTATCCATTGTAAATATAACAGCGTGTACATGTTGATCCCAAACTCTCTATTGATGATAGTGTTTTGACCATGTAAAAAACTATTCTTAATTTTTAGTGGTACAAATTAATTAGGAAGTAGAGATGAAATGATCTGAATTCCGGAGTTGCCTCAGACACTTTCAGTATTTTATTATACACACACACAGATACACACTTAAAATTCTAAGGCCTATAGGATTCTAAAGTTTGCTAACAATATGTGATCCCAAGATTCTATAGCTCATTCTTCCTTGCCATTTATTATGCACTTAAGAATGATGTCCCTGCCAAAGTAATGAGTGGGTCACCTTTTAAAAATGCACAAGTCATTTCATAATATAGTCAATTCATCCGATTAGGAAAATGAAGCATAGAGAAAAAGTAGGGAAAATAACACCCCCGATTTCGTCTTCCTATCACGACTAATATTAGCTCTTACGGTTAGCCTTCTGGCTCTGTTTCCCCTGTTGCACATACAGGCTGGGCTTCCGCTTTATTTACTGATGACATTGTCAAGCGTGGACTGTGAACTGGGTCTTGCATTGCGGTCATGTCATTTTTCTAGGTGCTTTGAGTTTACCATCGTCCGNACGGTTAGCCTTCTGGCTCTGTTTCCCCTGTTGCACATACAGGCTGGGCTTCCGCTTTATTTACTGATGACATTGTCAAGCGTGGACTGTGAACTGGGTCTTGCATTGCGGTCATGTCATTTTTCTAGGTGCTTTGAGTTTACCATCGTCCGTAAGCCCTCAAGAGGGGAATCAAAGTGACAGCATTTTGCCCAAATGCAGTCATTCAATGGATTTGTCATTGGAGTGAATTTCTTTTTCTTGCTTGTGCATCTTATAATGCTAAGTGTATTTCTGGTAACACAGTAATACGAGTGTTGGGGAGAAGGAATAGGCAGAGGCTTAGAGAGGTAAACAGAGCCTGAAATGGGGATTATGTAAAGCATTGCTTCTGATAGTCCTTGCATACCAATGCATCATCAGAAAGCCCTCTATTCCAAGAATTCACACTTCCAGGCAGTTATCCTGACGACTCTAGGGTACCACATGGCCACATTGAGTGCACATTTTAAAGTCTGTCCCAGGTCACTGCATTCCAGACCTGCTGAATCTTAATCCCTAACAGTGGAACTCGGGACTCTGCATTTTTGGCAGGCTCCCCAGGGAATCTGTAGTGGCCTGCCCAGCACCCATCTGACATAGCATTCGGTGACTAGTGGAAAGACATTGGAATAGACCCTGAATCTCCCAGAAACAATTCTGTTTAATTGCAGCAATAATTAATAAACAATTGTATACATGGGCTTCCCTGGATAGCTCAGATGGTAAAGAATCTGCCTGCAATGTAGGAGACCCAGGTTTGATCCCCAGGTCGGGAAGATCCCCTGGAGAAGGGATGGCAACCTACGCCAGTATTCTTGCCTGGAGAATTCCATGGACAGAGGAGTCTGGCTGACTACAGTCCATGGGGTCGCAAAGACATGACTGCGTGACTAACACACACACAGTTACAATGAGATGGGAGTCTTAGCTTTGATATGCAGATCCTTGGAAATTACGCATTAGTATATAATAATTCATTTAACATGTTACTGTCATCAGATAAACATTTCCCAGTCGTGGTAAGCAGTTAGGAACCAGTTCTTTCTCTCCTAACTCCCCCACCTTTCTCTCTCCCTCTCTCTTCCAGAACTCTTCCCTCCTCTCTTTCTTCCTGTCTCTTCTTGTTTTGTGTCTGTCTGTGTACATATGTGTGTGCACAAATAAAGCCCAGATATTTATCTCAGATTTTTATGGGTTTTGCATGCAGCATAAGGTTCCAAAATTTACCGAAAACAGCAAAGACCAAAAATAATCCTGTTTCACCTACTAATGAGCTGTCATAGGATGGGGAGAGCATACTTAAGATATCTCATGTACTCGTTTAGATTTCTGAGTTATCACCGTCTGCAAGCATCCTTGCTTTTGGAATTGACAACATGCTGATATAGAGCCAACGCAGGCCTGGAGAGGGAGAAATAAAATAAGCTGGACTGAAAACCCCAGCTCTGCCGCTTACCACATGAGCTTGGGCAAGTGATATATCTTTTCTAAGATTTGTCATCTTCTGAGTTGAAAAATCATCATCACTATACAAGATTTTGAGAGAATTTAATGAGACAACGTATAGAAAGGACCCAAAACAGTAGATGCTCAAGAAATATTATTTCATCAATCACTGCTCACTTTCTTAACTCACATTTTCCTAGACGTAAGTTTGCCCCTTTTTTTTGAAGGGGGGGCAATTATCATATTTCCTCAGATTCTTTTTGTGGTGACATTGATTTGTATTATAATCAATACTACATATCTAAGTTAAGTGAAATGTTTCAAGGTGAAGCAATATAATGATTTTTTTTGCATAAAATCAATATTTTGGGCATAGAAAGATTTTGGTTAAATCTAAGTGTTATAGTTACTGTGTTTTATTTGTTTCTGGTATATATTTATTCTCTCATCTGCAAAATGGGCATAATAGCCTTCCTCTGTTCTAGTTCATAGTTGCTGCTGTGACTAATGATCACGTGACGCAACAAAAATTCAACATCTTACAATTCTGAAGGGCAGAAGTCCAACATTCGTCTCTGTGGGCTAAAATCAAGGTGTTGGCAGGTTGCTTTTCTTTCTTGAAGCTGTCGGGGGGAATCCATACCTTGCCGTGTTTCTTTAGCTGGCTTGCGCCTCTGTGGCAGCACTCGGAACCTTTGTTGCATTCTTCTGAATCTTTTGTTCTGAGACGTGGGCTCAGTAGTTGCTGCGCGCAGGCTTAGCTGCCCCATGGCATGTGGGATCTTAGTTCCCCGACCAGGGATCACACTCCTGCATTGCAGGGCGGATTCTTAACCCCTGGACCACCGGGAAGTCCCCATATTCTGGTCGTTTCCAACTTTTGGAGGATGCCTGAAGCCCTGGGCTCGTGGCTCCCCCTCATCTTCAAAGCAACGAGTGACCAAATCAGCCTTTCTCAACCGCATCACTATGACACTATTCTAGTTCCCTTTTCTCTTCAGAGATCCTTAAGAGTACAGCAAGACCACCTGATAACCCAGAATAACAACCCCCTCCCCCACACACAAACACACTATTTCAAGGTCAGCTGACTGGCAACCATAGTTCCATTTGCTACCTGATTCCCCCTTTGACATCTTCACAGGCTCTGAGGATTGTGACATGGACATCTTGGGGCTGGAACATTATTCCATCTCCCACAGCCACCTCACAGAGTGATTTTGGATTTAACAAGAATATGTACATAAAGTTCTTAGCATCATGGCTGATACACAGTGTCCTGAAGATGGAGATGCTGATGTTGAAGATGATTTTTGAAAAAAAAAATAATAATAATAAAAGCATTTCCTTCTTTTAAAAAGCAACTTTGGTAACAACTTTAGCTCAGTGTTCCCCAACTCCCAAGGCATGGACTAGGTCCATGGCCTGTTAGGAACCAGGTCACACAGCAGGAAGTGAGCAGTGGGTGAGTGTGCGAATGAAGCTTCATCTGTATTTCCATCTGCTCCCCATTGCTCACACTCATTACCCCCCGACCTGGCCTCCTGTGAGATCATTTGGTGGCATTAGATAGATTCTCATAGGAGCATACACCCTGTAGTGAACTGCGCAGGCGAGGGATCTAGGTTGTGAGCATCTTATGAGAATCAGCATGAAACCATCCCCACACCCCCATCCATGGAAAAATAGGTCACTGGTGCCCAAAAGGTTGGGGACTGCAGCCTTAGCTGGATTGTCTAGCATGAATTTACCCAGTTCAGGGATTCACTGATGTGGTGAAGTGGTCCTTTTCTTCAGGGACAGTCCCCTGTGTAACACCAACGATGATGATGAAGGGGAAAGGGCCAGATAGAAACAAAGGAGAAATGGAGACAGATGGGGTTTGATGTGAGTTTCGTGTTGACTCAAAGCCTGGAGCTCACTGGGCTGCATGAGATTACATGATGATTCCCAAGAGGCCATATCAATATTCAGCTTTCCAGTGTTTATTTTAATGTGACTGAGATCATTCAGGCCTTCCCTGGTGGCCCAGATGGTGAAGAATCTGCCTACAATGTGAGAGACACAGGCTGGATCACTGGGTCAGGAAGATCACCCCGAGAAGCACAAGGCAACCCACTCCAATATTCTTGCCTGGAGAATCCCATGGACAGAGGAGCCTGGTGGGCTACAGTCCATGGGGTCACAAAGATCTGGACATAACTGAGTGACCAGCACGCTGAGATTTTATTCATTAAGACCTCAACTTTTTAAAGAAACCCCTGAGAAGCAATTTCACTCAAAGATAAATTTTAACCAGTTAGGCTTTACATTTATGGCACAAAAGTCATTCCTAATGATGAGTAAAGTATGTACTCATATGGGAGAGATTCATCGGGACGAGTGAAATATTGACATTATAGTTTTTATAGATTCATCCGGACAAGTTTCATGTATGTGAAGATATGTAAATAAATCAAACTACCAAGAGGTCACATCAGTCAGCATTTTACCTCCTAACGATCACAATAGCAACATCATCAGTGTCTATGGCTTTCTGTCTTCTGCTTTGAGGAATAGGAAAAAAAAAAAAATGTTCTGGGCATACACTCTGCTTATGAATTACTGCCAAGTGTTTCTTTTGGAAATAGGTTATTAAATATACTCGTTCCATTCATAATTTATCATAATACATGGTAGACCATAATATATGGTCTTCATTTGCACTGAAGCTACTTCCTTCTTAGCTGGTGCATAGATGTACTTTATGCCAAATTATAACAGAGTGTAGGTTATTACAGAATAAGATTTTCCTATTAATTCCTCAGAAGCAAAAAAGGGGAGGTTATAAAGGGCTTTGTTAGTTTTCATCTGCCTGAGTATGAGCCCCATCCATCTTTGACCCCTTAGAAGTGTGTCTCAGAGCTCCTTGCCCACTCTTGATTCTAGTCCTCACATCAGCATCCTGTTTCATGACACAAGACTTCACAAGGAGCGTGTGTGTGTGTGTGTGTGTGTGTGTGTTAGTCGTATCTGACTGTTTGTGGCCCCATGGACTGTAGCCCGCCAGGCTCCCCTGTCCATGGGATTCTCCAGGCAAGAATACTGGAGTGGGTTGCCATGCCCTCCTCCAGGGGAGCTTCCCAACCTAGGGATCAAAGCAGGCAGATTCTTTACTGTGTGAGCCACAAAGAATGTGGCTTTGCATAAGCAGGCCCCACTGTTCCAGAAAACCACAGAGGACATTTGGGGCCATCTGCTCTCTCCCTCTGCTCTGGCTGCTCTCTCAGAGAAGGGTGTTTGTTGGGGTACCTTGCCTTTGGCTTCCATGTGCATTGAACCAGTGGGAGACATATGTGGAAGACTTGAGTTTAGAAGAAGTCAGGGCTTCTTTTTGCCTCTCTCTGCTTCTTGGAGGATCTCCAGATCCTCCTTCAGCATCCTTTGCCATAGTCTCAGCCCCCCTGGGCAGTATCCCCCTTGGCAGGTGGCCCTGGTTCCTGAGCTCTGAAAACACCCCCTTTCCCATAGCCTTCAATTTCAAGCGTTGTGGCTGCTTTGAAGGCTTCTGGTTCTGGGTTTTTTCACCATCCCTTCTTTGGCTTCTTGACTCTCTTTTAATCCACTGAGTTAAATTCCTTATGTTTAGAAAGCCTAGAATGGGACTTCCCTGGTGGTCTGGTGGTTAAGACTCTGCTTCCAATGCAGGGGGCACTGATTTGATCCCTGGTCAGGAAACTAACATCTCACATGCCATGGCACAGCCTGAAAGCAAGCAAAAAAAAAAAAAAAAANGACTTCCCTGGTGGTCTGGTGGTTAAGACTCTGCTTCCAATGCAGGGGGCACTGATTTGATCCCTGGTCAGGAAACTAACATCTCACATGCCATGGCACAGCCTGAAAGCAAGAAAAAAAAAAAAAAAAAATGCTTAGAATACTTTCTGTTTCCTGCATTACCTTAATAGCTACCTCTGAAAAAGCACTTGCCCCTTGTATACAAAGGACTTCCCAGGTGGCTTAGCGGTAAAGAATCTGTCTGCCAGTACAGGAGACACAAGTTTGATCCCCAGCCTGGGAAGAGCCCCTGGAGAAGGAAATGGAAACCCACTCCAGTATTCTTGCCTGGAAAATCTAGTGGACAGAGGAGCCTGGTGGGCTACAGTCCTTGGAGTCACAAAGAGTCGGACACGAGCGAGTGACTAAGGACAGGGCGCAGCATAGCATTATCACTGGTAGGAATGTGCTCATATTTTTAAAATTGAATAGACCTTTATTTTGGATTAATTGTACACTTACAGCATTTAGATTTACACAAAAGGCAAAGTCTTAGTCACTCAGTCTTGCCATTAATGTCCTAGATGTTTAAAACATGTCTTCGTTCCAGAGGCATGTTTCCTTAAAAACCAAAGGTCCAGATTGCCCAACTCAGTTTGACAAACCAAGCCCGCATGTGGTCCGTGAGCACAGAGATCGGAGGCGGGCGCAGGCCCCAACATCTGCGCGTGTTTGGGAATTCCCAGGAGAGATACCCCGACACAGGAGTTGTCAGGCCTGATTAATACTCCATTCTCATGGGGCATGTGCGTTAACCCACAGGCATCACACTTGCTGCTGGGGTCCCCCACAAGGCCGCTGTCAGCATCGGCTTCCCAGGAGCTCCCCCGCTGAGTGTGTCTCCTCCGTATGTCACAAGTTTGGTTGTCATCTTTGCTAAAGGATTTTTTCAGCTTGGAAAATCATCTCTTTCAAGCATCCACTTGGGAGAGACGGAGAACAATTTCGCTGGAATGTCCGCAGTGGGGCCAGTTTACAACACGCACACTCAGTCTGCGGAATAGTGCCTGGTGCAGAAGAGAGCAGCTTCTTCATGAAGTGAGGCGGTTGGTAGGTTAAACCAGCCTCTAAGAGACATAAGCAGTAATATCATTTCTGTGTAAGAACGGTTGGTCATGCAATGACAGCTGTGTTACACAGTTCTGGTGGTTGCTAGATAGAATGTGGCTTCCCAGGTGGCGCTCGTGGTGAAGAACCACTGTCAAGGCAAGAGACACAAGAGACTTGTGTCGATCCCTGGGTCGGGGAGGTCCCCTGGAGCAGGGTATGGGAACCCACTCCAGTTTCTTGCCTGGAAAACCCCATGGACCGGGGAGCCTGGCGGGCTGCAGCCCACAAGGTTGAACAGAGTCAGACTTCACTCAAGTACTTAGCACGCATGCACATCCGATACTACAAAAAACTAGATCATTTTTAAGCACATGGGGTAGATATCGAATTCCACCATGTGAAGGTAAGTAGGTATCTTTGGTAAAGATACTCTGAAAATATGGAAAAAACGTACGTCAATTACTAACCAGAGTTTTCCATTGGGAAATGGGTTTAGAAATAACTTTCACTTTCTCCCCTGTAAATGTCTTTATTTTTGAGGATTTTATGATGAACATGTAATATTTTGATGATTCACTGAAAAATATCAAACACCCTAACATAATATTTTCTATAGACAGCATCATTCAGAAAATGTTCATTCTAGATAATGAAAGAAGTACCATTTCTGATGCCTTTCAAATCACCTGCTATATATATAAGGATATTCTGCCTGGATAATAATAACACACAAGATATGAAGAATACTTTCTCTTTAAGTGCTTTGTTTCACAAAGAGTTGGACACAGCTGAGTGACTCAGAACACACACACACACACACAGTGTTGTGTAGAGTGTGTTTCCTGCCTTCCAACCGTCTTTAAATATCAGGCCGAGTGTCAAGAATTCACCTTACTGGGGAGGGGTTTTTTTGTGAAGAATGCAGACATCTACCCAGAAAGCAGATGGTGATTGTAAAGAAGAAACGCAGACATATTGTTTGGATCTCGTTTGTTTTAACCAGGGCTACATAAAGCAACTGCTTGTGACACGCTGTATTCGTGTCCTAGAGCTGCTCAACAATAGAAATTTGTTCCCTCACAATTCCAGAGGCCAGAAGTCCAAAATCGAGGTGTTGGCAGGTTGGATCCCTTTTGGAGGCTCTCTGAAGGAGAATCTGTCCTTTCTCTTAGCTTCTGGTGGTTGAAGTTCCTATGGCATATATATGATAAATATATATATATGATCAGTTCAGTTCAGTCGCTCAGTCGTGTCCGACTCTTTGTGACCTCATGGACTGCAGCATGCCAGGCCTCCCTGTCCATCACCAACTCCTGGAGTTTACTCAAACACATGTCCATTGAGTCGGTGATGCCCTCCAGCCATCTCATCCTCTGTCATCCCCTTCTCCTCCTGCCTTCCATTTTTCCCAGCATCAGGGTCTTTTCCAATGAGTCGGTTCTTCACATAAGGTGGCCAAAGTATTGGAGTTTCAGCTTCAGCATCAGTCCTTCCACTGAATACTCAGTACTGATTTCCTTTAGGATGGACTTGTATCTCCTTACAGCCCAAGGGACTCTCAAGAGTCTTCTCCAACACCACAGTTTAAAAGCATCAATTCTTCGGTGCTCAGCTTTCTTTATAGTCCAACTCTCACATCCATACATGACTACTGGGAAAACTATAGCTTTGACTAGACTGTGGACCTTTGTTGGTAAAGTAATGTCTCTGCTTTTTAATATGCTGTCTAGGTTGGCCATAACTTTTCTTCCAAGGAGTCTCTTAATTTCATGGCTGCAGTCACCATCTGCAGTGATTTTGGAGCCCCCCAAAATAAAGTCTGTCACTGTTTCCATTGTTTACCCATCTATTTGCCATGAAACGGATGGGTCATGGCATAGTTCTGACTATCTATCTATCTATCTATCTATATATATATATATATATATTTCTATCCTTTCCATCTCTCCCTCTGTCTTCATGTGGCATTCTCAGTGTCTTCTTCACAGGACCATTTTCTCAGAAGGATACCAGTACTCCAGTCCGACTGGATTGGGGACCTACCCTACTCTAGTATGACCTCTTCTTGACTAATGATAATACATCTGTTCAGTTCAGTTCAGTTGCTCAGTCGTATCCGACTCTTTGCGAGCCCATGAATCGCAGCATGCCAGGCCTCCCCGTCCATCATCAACTTCCGGAGTTCACTCAGACTCACATCCATCGAGTCAGTGATGCCATCCAGCCATCTCATCCTCTGTCGTCCCCTTCTCCTCCTGCCCCCAATCCCTCCCAGCATCAGAGTCT
>SJYX01019280.1:634251-681658 GCA_006410675.1 Oreotragus oreotragus
TCGGACATGACTTAGCAACCAAACAGCAGCAGCAACATGCAAGTGAGCACAGCTTGCACAGGGGTAGGGGAGGGAGGAGATAGGTGCCATAGGTGGTTGATGTGGTTAACACTTTCCTACAGAGGAAGCCGGGGAATACCCTTGGGTTAGTGAAATGCCGCATCCCTTGCTCTGTGACTCAGCTGGTCAAGAATCCGCCTGCAATGCAGGAGACCTGGGTTCAATTCCTATTTTGGGAAGATCCCCTGGAGAAGGGAAAGGCTACCCACACCAGTATTCTGGCCTGGAGAACTCCATGGACTATACAGTCCACGGGGTCGCAAAGAGTCGGACACGACTGAGCAACTTTCCCTTTCCTTTTCTAAGTGATGATTTTATAATATGTCTTCAGAGTTCTTAGAGCAAAGGAAATAGCCTGCCCTCCTTGGAGTTCTTGGCTGTTTGTCTGGTTTTGGTGAGATTGGGTTTCTTGAAGGGCGGTACCCTTGATCACATCTGTTGGGGGTCTCAGAAGTGAGTGATAATGGCGAATAAACTGTGGATCTTCTGAAGTTCTTACAAAGCCATCAACAGAACTGAACATCTTGCCTTCTACTCACTGTCGTTCTGTTCAGAGTGATGTCCTGTCCCTTGGCAGTTAGGATTTTTTCAAGACCATATCTTATTTCCAGAGTCGCCACGGGGAAGCTGGTTTTCAAAGGAAAGTGAACAGAAATGGGTTTTGGATGTGGGTTAATAAGTTTTGTGATATTTTCCCTGAGGTTACTGAAAACTTCTCCAGGTAATTGTGAAATCATGTCAGGAGAAGAAGGATGCTAGAGCTCCCCTTCCCACCATTCTAATGTCAAGCCCCGGGAGGATAACTTTAAATAGATTCTTTTATTTACTCAGTAAACACCCAAGGAACATGTACCATGTAAACCACTATAAAAGACCCTCCCCTACTACCACTCCTGCTAGGGACCAGCCTTGTCTTCTAAGAAATTACCTTCTGAGTGGGTAGTGAGAGAAAGAAGCATTACAAAAATAGTTTCAAAATCAATTATTTAATTGCAATTGGATTAAGTATGAAAGTGAGAAGTACAGAAAGCCAAGTCACTAGAGAGGCTTCCAAAACAGCTTTTTTTTCACCCCTGTAGCCCCATAATTTTAGACATAGTAGGTACTTGCCAACAAAAGTAATAATTTGAATGAATGAATGAATACGTGGAGGGTATGTGCCCAATAAGAATTGTGCCCCGTAAGAATTCCTGGAGCCAAATTGCCGGTTATAAAAAGGGACACAATGAATGCTGGAGTGCATGTGTCTTTTTGAGTTATGGTTTTCTCAGGGTATATGCCCAGGAGGGGCATTGTTGTGCCATGTGATAGGTTTAGGGTTTCCACGCTGGTGCTTGTAGCGAATAACTCACCAGTCAATGCAGGAGACACAAGAGATATGAGTTCGATCTCTGGGTTGGGAAGATCCACTAGAGAAAGGCATGGCAACCCACTCCAGTATTTGTGTCCGGAGAATCCCATGGACAGAGGAGCCTGGCAGGCTACAGTCCATAGAACCACAAAGAGCTGGACATGACTGAAGTGACTTAGCACATACGCACGCGTAGCTGATTCACAGCAGAAACTAACATAAGGTTGTAAAGCAGTTACGTTCCAATTAGAAGAACAGACACAAAGTCAAGACCTCTTTCCTTTTCCAGATATTTCTGGAGTGAACTCATTTTTTTAGAACTTTAAGAAGACATTCTGGCCTTTCCTTCTTACTCCGATGCTCTCTAAGTTCTTTCCAGCTAGGGTGAAAGCCAGCCTTGTCATGGTTTTCAGAAGTACGTGGTTTTCCAAGAAAGAAAAAAAAAAAGTTTTAAAAATGCAGAGCAATCTGCCTTATCGGTATCTTTTCCAATTAATGTAATCTTGTTTCTGTTATTTCCACCATATTTTTCAATCCAGCGAGCCTCATTACATTTGCAAGTGCACTAAATTGGAGCCTCTATAGAAGGAGAGTGATGAGTATCAGCTAATTTAATTATGTTTCTACATTTTCGGCATTTAATGATGTCTGCCATTGTTGTGAAGATTCCTCCACGGGCTCCAGGTAGTATTAGCACTGATCCCATGTAAAGTTTACGTTCTCAGATAAGACTTGACAGCTCATTGAGGTGCGTGTTCAGTAATTTTTGAATCTAATCAAAATTGATTTATGTGCAATCAAATTACAGAAATAAAGAAACAGCTTCACATAATTTAGTTGCTGATTATAGTGTTGCCTGCCTTTGAAGTCACACCGATATGTGTCTCTTAGTTTTGTATCAACATTTCATCAAGATCTAACATTCTGTGTAGCGCTTTTTTTTTTCTTCCTACTTCTTTTAAATGTTCACATTGCATAGTGGTTGGGTCCTGTGCATCTATTATAGAGTAGATGGACCATTTGTGTCTCCCGAGTTTTGTGTCCTGTTCAGCAAACCTTATCTGAGTGAAGTGTCTGGCATAGGAACCCTGTACTGAATGCCTAGATGGGTCCTCAGAGTTTGAGGGAAGGTCCCCAGAAAGGGAGCTGTGAGCGTTCAGAAGCTGGGCTGGTCCTGATGTTGGAGGGAGCTGAGGCATGCTTCTTCCTCCTTCCCTAAGGATGCTCAACCAGGTCTAAAATAAGTACACAAACCCGGTGGGGATTACAGGACAGAATTCTGTTTATTGCCCACTGGAAAATGGTGCTTTTTATGTTTGTTTGGCAGACACTTATTTATAGTTATTGTGTACCAGATACAATTTAAAAGACTTGGCAGAGACCCGCTTCATTATTATAATAGCTTTAAAAACTATTACTCTTCCCCTTACACCCATTTTAAAGATGAAGCTACTGAGGGGCTGAAAACTAGACTCTTTTTCCTAGGGCTGCCCAACTGACACATGAAAGAACCAGGATGCTTTTTATTTTTAAATTATATATGTTTAACTGAAAGATCATTGCTTTACAATATTGGTTTCATTTCTGCCGTCCGTCAACATGAATTAGCCATAGGTGTACATATGTCCCCTCCCTCTTGCACCTCCCTCCCACCTCCCACCTAGCTTGGTACATATATGCAATGGAATATTGCTCAGCCATAAAAAGGAATGTATTTGAATCCATTCTAATGAGGTGGATAAACAGAGTCTATTATACAGAGTGAAGTAAGTCAGAAAGAGAAAAAAACAAATATTGTATTTTAACACATATATTTGGAATCTAGAAAGATAGTAGTGATGAACCTATTTTCAGGGCAGCAACAGAGACACAGACAAAGAGAACAGACTTATGGACATGGGCAGGGTGGGGGGTGGGGAGGAAGGAGAGAATGAGACAAACAGAGAAGGCAGCATGGAAGCATATACACTGCCGTATGTAAAATACAGAGCCAGAGAACATTCGCTGCATGTTGCAGGACCTCACACCAGGGCTCTGTAAGAACCAGGACTTAATCCAGGTGGTCCGGATCCAGAGTTTAGAATCCTATACACCATGCCCTGTTGCTCTGCCCAAGCTGAAATTGGCTGATAAATTGCCCACTTTATCCTTGAAGTCATATGTAGACCTTGGAAGTGATTGAGTAGTTTGGAGGGCCTTGACCCACCTCTTCCCACAGGGTAATGAGCTCCAAAGGGAAGGAGTTTGAAGCTGGCCTCTACAACGTGGAATCCTGGCTACTGTCCTAGGCACTACTTACCTGCCCTAGGTGAGCTTAGAAAAGAGAGGTCAACATGAAAGCAGGTATTGTTTGGAGGTAGCAAGCAGGAGGAGGAGAAAGAGAGAGGAGTCCTTTCTGTGCCCATGAGGTAGACTGGATGGGGGGCAAGACTGGAGACAGGTTTTCCCAAACACTCATAACCCAGTGGAGAATTGGGGTAAGTCCCTAGTGTGTTTGTTATGGGAGAATGCACGGATGGATAAGAAGGCAAGGCTTGTTAACCCCTAGACTGAGTGTGAGGAATCCATGCCATGTGATGGANCAGCAACAGAGACACAGACAAAGAGAACAGACTTATGGACATGGGCAGGGTGGGGGGTGGGGAGGAAGGAGAGAATGAGACAAACAGAGAAGGCAGCATGGAAGCATATACACTGCCGTATGTAAAATAGAGAGCCAGAGAACATTCGCTGCATGTTGCAGGACCTCACACCAGGGCTCTGTAAGAACCAGGACTTAATCCAGGTGGTCCGGATCCAGAGTTTAGAATCCTATACACCATGCCCTGTTGCTCTGCCCAAGCTGAAATTGGCTGATAAATTGCCCACTTTATCCTTGAAGTCATATGTAGACCTTGGAAGTGATTGAGTAGTTTGGAGGGCCTTGACCCACCTCTTCCCACAGGGTAATGAGCTCCAAAGGGAAGGAGTTTGAAGCTGGCCTCTACAAGGTGGAATCCTGGCTACTGTCCTAGGCACTACTTACCTGCCCTAGGTGAGCTTAGAAAAGAGAGGTCAACATGAAAGCAGGTATTGTTTGGAGGTAGCAAGCAGGAGGAGGAGAAAGAGAGAGGAGTCCTTTCTGTGCCCATGAGGCAGACTGGATGGGGGGCAAGACTGGAGACAGGTTTTCCCAAACACTCATAACCCAGTGGAGAATTGGGGTAAGTCCCTAGTGTGTTTGTTATGGGAGAATGCACGGATGGATAAGAAGGCAAGGCTTGTTAACCCCTAGACTGAGTGTGAGGAATCCATGCCATGTGATGGATAAACTAAATGTTCAGACAAATAAACAACAGCTTCTGATATGAAGGCATGGTAATGGGAAGGGTCGACCGTCCCATGAGGCTGGAGGGAGGCTGGGGACTCAGAGGAAGATGATGTTAGAGCCGAACTGTGAATGGATAGGCAGGTCCCGCAAGGCAGGGGTCAGGCTGGAGTGAACTGTGTCCTGCGTGAAAGGAGTTGTTGTCCAGCGGCTCAGTTGTGTCTGACTCTTTGTGAACCCAAGAACTGCAGCACATCAGGCTCCCCTGTCCTTCACCACCTCCCAGAGTTGGCTCACGCTCGTGTCAGTGAGTCAGTGATACCATTCAACCATCTCATCCTCTGCCACCCACTTCTCCCCCTGCCCTCTATCCTTCCCAGCATCACGGTCTTTCCCAGCGAGTCAACTCCTCGCCTCAGGCAGGACAGGAGAACTTTCATGAAACATTTAGACATTCTCCAAATTCCAAGTGGCTTCCAACCATCGCTCCCCAAAGTTGACGTCCTCAGCCTTTTTCTGTTCAAGGCCCACTCTAAACATCACTAAACCTGGCAGCGGCCATAAAAGCGCAATTGCTGCAGCAATGTGCAGTGTCCCCGAGTATCCATAAAGGGGTCTGTGACTCGCTGTTTGAACATAAGCATGTGGGAGGCTGACCAGAGCCCGTATTTGTTCACGAGGACATGCTGGGGGACAAGGTATTACTCTGGGATGTTGGCTCAGTGTCACATTCTGCCTCTCACAGCCCTGCTCAGTTCACGCTTCTCTCTGGAAGACAGAATGGAACAGCTACCCACCCCAGTATTCTGACCTGCAGAATTCCATGGATTGTGTAGTCCATGGGGCCTCAAAGAGTCAGACATGACTTAATGACCTTCACTTTCAGCAAAATATGTTTTGCACCTTGTTTAAAATTTGGCACTGTTTTCATGAAGGGTTCATTGATGACCAGTGGGATGCGTCTAAGTCTGGAGTGCTTGCCAGTAGTGGGATTGTGTGTGTGTGTGTGTGTGTGTGTGTGTGTGTGTGTGTGTGTGTGTGTGTGGTATATGGCTAAACATCTTGTTGTCATTTTAGGTATTTATTTTTTCAACATTATTTTTCAAATATAGAAAAGGTGAAAGAGTCATAAAAAACATCACTGAGATACTACAACTTAGATTTTATCGTATTTGTTTTATCATATATCTATTCATCTACTCATGCCAGCATTTGTCCACCTTATTTTAGTTTTCAAGCATTTCAGAGTGAGACATCAATACCTTAAACACTTAAAGATGCTGGCTTTTTTGAAGTGTACTTGTTTACGTTGAGATACACAGATCTTGCACCTTGGAAAGAAAATTATGACAAACCTAGACAGCATATTAAAAAGCAGAGACATTACTTTGCCGACAAAGGTCCATAGAGTCAAAGCTATGGTTTTCCTGGAAGTCAGGTACGGAGGTGACAGCTGGACCATAAAGAAGGCTGAGCAGCAAAGAACTGAGGCTTTCAAATTGTGGTGCAGTCCCTTGGGCTGCAAGGAGATCAAACCAGTCAATACTAGAGGAAATCAACCCTGATGTTCATTGGAAAGACTGCAGCTGAAGCTGAAGCTACAGTGCTTCGGCCACCAGATGCAAAGAGCTGACTCACAGGAAAAGACCCTGATGCTGCGAAAGATTGAGGGCAGGAGGAGAAGGGGACGACAGAGGATGAGATGGTTGTGTCACGCGAGTGTATGTTCCTCGATTCTTTGTCTCGCCACAACAAAGATTTGGAGTGACGGACATTAAAGCCCCCTTGGCGTGTCACGGCTCTCAGGTCTTGGATAGACTGTGTTATAGCTCTCAGGTCTCGAATGGACCATGTTATAGCTCTTGGACAAATCAGTGTTACAGCTCTATTCTATTTAGAAGATAGCAGGAAAATCCATCTTCGAGGCATGAGGGCATGTCGATCCAAAGACACGAGGAGAAGAGCGCCCCAGCGTGTAGGAGAGAGAGCGAGAGCTAGCTTTGGCTCCTCTGTTTGTATGTTTATCTCTCCCTGGGCCTGTCCTATGTGAAGTGGGCCACCCAGGAGTGCTGTTTGTTGTACCTGAGGTCCTCACTCGGTCCTCGGACCTTCTTTTGTTTCATTTTCGCGGGCTCTTCCCTTCCTTGTCTTGTAGCCAGCGCCATTTTGGACTCCTTTCCCTGTTCTCCCTACCTGCCAGTTGGATGGCATCACTGACTCAATGGACATGAATCTGAGCAAACTCCAGGAGATGGTGGAGGTCAGAGGACCCTGGTGTGCACAGGAGGTTGCAAAGAGTCAGATGTGACTTAGCAACTGAACAGATCTTAAGTGCACCCTTTGAGGTTTGACAAATGAGTTCACTTGTATAAAATGAACTATGAAGCTATTAAACTGTCACCCCCAAAAGTTTAGCTGTGAGTTGTACGTCTATTCAAAAAATAATTCACATATGAAACCTGCTGCTGCTGCTAAGTCACTTCAGTCGTGTCCGACTCTGTGCGACCCCATAGACGGCAGCCCACCAGGCTCCCCCGTCCCTGGGATTCTCCAGGCAAGAACACTGGAGTGGGTTGCCATTTCCTTCTCCTATGATTATGTAAATTGTTTCAACTGTATGTTTGTGTATTGGAGGAGGAAATGGCAACCCATTCTAGGATTCTGGAAAATCCCATGGACAGAGAAGCCTGGCGGGCTACAGCCCATGGGGTTGCAAAGAGTGGGCCACAACCTAGTGAGTAAACAAGAGTGGCATGTGTGTGTGTATGCATATATACACATGTATGTATACACACATGTATATGCATGTATGCATGTGCTATAGATATATATGTCATTTTCACTGGATAAATAGTACAGGCAGTGTGCAGATGTCACAGAAATTCTAAGAGTGCTACAAGGATCCCTGTATTTGGTAACTGCAAGCCTAGGGAAGAGGTAACCTTTTCCATTTATCACTGTCTTCAGAAAGAACATGAGCGCACAGAAAGTGCAAGACTACACGGATGTAACGCCCAGGGTGAATGGAAAGAAACAGTGTTACTCATCTGACTGAGGGTGTTGAACATTGTTTGCTCTGAGAGAACCAACAGCTACAATTTTTCAGTCAGCCTTGCTTTACATTGTATTTTTGTGTTCATTACTGTCAGAAATACTTAAATTGGGATTAGCTGTCTTAGTTTTAAAAAAAAAAATAGGTTATGCTTTCATCTTTTGACCCCAAAACATGTAGAGGAACGTCAACATTAATTGGCAGGATGAATGAGAGTGGGGAGGGTGGGTGTCTGGCTGTAATATTCTTAGAAAGAGTGTTGAGAGAGATGCTTACAGCCCCTGAACTGGGGATGACAACTAGATTTTAATTAACAGCAGGTGAGTCTTGTGGTCAGCCATCTGACATTTCGGTGGATCACACAAAAGCTTTTCCATTTGAACCACATTTATTTCCAGCTTAATTAGCCCTTCTGAGATAGCCTGGCTATTAGCAACTGCCTCTCCATTTAAGATCCTTTTAACTAGACCTTTTATTTTTTCCTTATTTTTTATTCTTCTCATTTTGTACTGGCTTAATGTTATAAAGGGCCTGGGCTAACTCATTTTAATGACCTCTGCTACATAAATGCTAATTTTACATTTGGCCTTATTTCAGGAGTTTTTTGTTTTTTTTTTAAGACCATTGCTTTCAGAAGGACAAAAAAAATGGGAAGATTAAACCCCTTACTGTCATCTGCCGAAAAATCCTATGGTTTCTTGTGACAGGAAGAGGGTTTTCAAATCCCTCCTTGGGCTAAGCTTCTGTGCTTGACGTCTCATTATTTAACTCAGCTGTTTCAGCCTCACCCTTCACCCAGTTAATTAAGTAACTCATTGAATGGATGATTCAGTTTTGATGACCCTGTCCATGACAGAGAGAGGGCGGTGGAGAGGGCACGGGTGCTCCTTCACTCTTGCCCTCCTGCGACTTTCTCGTGCCTCTTCTTTCTTGTCTTTCCATCCAAAGAAGGAGAAAAGGGCAGAAGAGGAAATTGTGTTGCAGAAAAAGAGGTGAGGATATTACCAGCTTAATCACCCTTTAGTTTCCGAAGCGGGTTTCTTATTCTGTGTTAACAGAGCTATACATGGGAGGTGAGGTTGATAATGGTGATGATACGCTCTTTGTTATTGCTTAGTTGCTAAGTCGTGGCTGACTCTTTGTGAACCCATGGACTGTAGCCCACCAGGCTCCTCTGTCCACGGGATTTCCCAGGCAAAAATATTGGAGTGGGTTGCCATTTCCTTCTCCAGGAGCATCTTCCTGACCCAGGGCTTGAACCCACATCCCCACCATTGCAGGCATATTCTTTCCACTGAGCCTCCAGGGAAACCTCAATGATATGATATGTCTTGATGATAATCATAGCATCACTATATTCAAGCTACTTTTAAGTATCTCTTTTTTAAAGATTTAAAAAATTCATTTGTTTACTTATCTGACTGCATTAGGTCTCAGTTTAAACAATTTAGTGCGTCTAGAAATTCTTTTTACTTGTAGTGGTATCTTGCCTACCTCATATTTTTCTTGATGGACTTTCTCAGGATTCTCAATAAAGAGGCAAAAGAGGAAAGACTCCAGGCACTGATCTTTTCTGCTGGTGCAAATGGGTGACTTAGTGCATCAACCCAGGTGTTCTGGACTTTCTTGCTATGTGGATGTTACATATTGACAAGAACGTTAGGCCTTGGAAGACTTCTACAAGTCTACAATAAACCTTGGTTTAAGGATAGAGTAAGCGAACAAGTGGGTTCCCCTCCTGGCCCAGTGGTAAAGAACCTGCCTGCCAGTGCAAGAGATACGGGTTCCATCTCTGGGTCGGGAAGATCCCCTGGAGAAGGAAATGGCAACCCACTCTAGTGTTCTTGCCTGGGAAATCCCACAGACAGAGCAGCCTGGCAGGCTACAGTCCATGGGGTTGCAAAGAGTCGGACCAACTTAGCAACTAAAACAACAACAAAGGTCTTCGTTGCAGCTTGTGGGATATAGTTCCCTAACCAGAGATCAGATCTGCGCCCCTTGCACTGGGAGCAGGGAGTGTTAGCCACCGGATGACCAGGGAAATCCCTTAGTCTTTCACGATGTTGTTTCATATTTGTAGCAGTCCAAGGAGTTAAGCATGAGAAATGGCCCCTTACAAACAGGAAAGCTGAGATTGAGTTGAGTTAACATATTCTTGCCTGGAGAATCCCATGGACAGAGGAGCCTGTAGGGCTACAGTCCGTGGGGTCACAAAGAGTCGGACGTGACTGAAGGGACTTAGCACACAGTTTACTTAAATCTCACAGCTAGTAGGCATCCAAAATTTAATCTGAACCAAGAACTAGCTGATTCTTAATAATACACATGGTATCTAGGACATCTTGGTTATATATCCATGTATTTGAGATCGAGTTTATATTCCTAAACGTGATGGGTTGGGATTTATGTTGAAAATATCATGAGAAAGATGTCCAAATGGTAAGTTACCTAAAATTCTTGATGTATTAGTGATAGAGACAGTTGGCTTTCCTCTAGGGCCGTGGTCCTCAACCAGGGCAAGTTTATTCTCCAGAGGCATTTGGCCAAATAGCTCTGATATATAACCCTTTATGTGTGTACTTTAAATCCAACAAAAGTTGTTTAAAAGTATCCTGTCGAATATATATGGATTTGGTGAGGAGGCGGGGACTGTATTTGGACTTAACTAGTTGTCTGTCCACCTGGCTGGAAATAAATAAGAGAAGATATTTAACACAGATGAAAGTCAAAGAAGAGGGTAGTGGAGGGTGGGGGGCACATGCAGGATGAAGGAGAAAGAAGCACTAACATGAAGAGGCAGATAGAAATTTAGAAGCTCAAAGCCAGAATAATTGAAACGGACTTTGGAAATTGTGGATCTGAGAAAAAAAATTAGAGGTTAAGGGGCGGGTAAATGGGAAGATAAGGAAAAGTAAAGAGACAAATAGAATAAAACCAAAATAGATGTGTGCATGAAAAAGTAGAGAGAGAGAAGTGGTAAGAGGAGAAAATGCATCCTTAATGCTTATTTAAGAATGGAGAAGGTAGAACCTTATTAGAAGGTGAAGTAGAAATAATTAAAAAAAAGAAAAAGCCCTCCTTATTTCCCCAATAGTTCAGTGGGTAAAGAAACCCCTGCAATGCAGGAGATGCAGGTTCAGCCTCTGGGTTGGGAAGATCCCCTGGAGGAGGAAATGGAGACCCACTCCAGTATTCTTGGCTGAAAAATCCCAGGGACAGAGGAGCCTGGTAGGCTGCAGTCCATGGCATTGCATCCTGCCAGTGCAAGAGATACGGGTTCCATCTCTGGGTCGGGAAGATCCCCTGGAGAAGGAAATGGCAACCCACTCTAGTGTTCTTGCCTGGGAAATCCCACAGACAGAGCAGCCTGGCAGGCTACAGTCCATGGGGTTGCAAAGAGTCGGACCAACTTAGCAACTAAAACAACAACAAAGGTCTTCGTTGCAGCTTGTGGGATATAGTTCCCTAACCAGAGATCAGATCTGCGCCCCTTGCACTGGGAGCAGGGAGTGTTAGCCACCGGATGACCAGGGAAATCCCTTAGTCTTTCACGATGTTATTTCATATTTGTAGCAGTCCAAGGAGTTAAGCATGAGAAATGGCCCCTTACAAACAGGAAAGCTGAGATTGAGTTGAGTTAACATATTCTTGCCTGGAGAATCCCATGGACAGAGGAGCCTGTAGGGCTACAGTCCGTGGGGTCACAAAGAGTCGAAACTGACTGAAGGGACTTAGCACACAGTTTACTTAAATCTCACAGCTAGTAGGCATCCAAAATTTAATCTGAACCAAGAACTAGCTGATTCTTAATAATACACATGGTATCTAGGACATCTTGGTTATATATCCATGTATTTGAGATCGAGTTTATATTCCTAAACGTGATGGGTTGGGATTTATGTTGAAAATATCATGAGAAAGATGTCCAAATGGTAAGTTACCTAAAATTCTTGATGTATTAGTGATAGAGACAGTTGGCTTTCCTCTAGGGCCGTGGTCCTCAACCAGGGCAAGTTTATTCTCCAGAGGCATTTGGCCAAATAGCTCTGATATATAACCCTTTATGTGTGTACTTTAAATCCAACAAAAGTTGTTTAAAAGTATCCTGTCGAATATATATGGATTTGGTGAGGAGGCGGGGACTGTATTTGGACTTAACTAGTTGTCTGTCCACCTGGCTGGAAATAAATAAGAGAAGATATTTAACACAGATGAAAGTCAAAGAAGGGGGTAGTGGAGGGTGGGGGGCACATGCAGGATGAAGGAGAAAGAAGCACTAACATGAAGAGGCAGATAGAAATTTAGAAGCTCAAAGCCAGAATAATTGAAACGGACTTTGGAAATTGTGGATCTGAGAAAAAAAATTAGAGGTTAAGGGGCGGGTAAATGGGAAGATAAGGAAAAGTAAAGAGACAAATAGAATAAAACCAAAATAGATGTGTGCATGAAAAAGTAGAGAGAGAGAAGTGGTAAGAGGAGAAAATGCATCCTTAATGCTTATTTAAGAATGGAGAAGGTAGAACCTTATTAGAAGGTGAAGTAGAAATAATTAAAAAAAAGAAAAAGCCCTCCTTATTTCCCCAATAGTTCAGTGGGTAAAGAAACCCCTGCAATGCAGGAGATGCAGGTTCAGCCTCTGGGTTGGGAAGATCCCCTGGAGGAGGAAATGGAGACCCACTCCAGTATTCTTGGCTGAAAAATCCCAGGGACAGAGGAGCCTGGTAGGCTGCAGTCCATGGCATTGCACAGTCGGACATGACTGACATGACTTGGTACACACTCACATTGCATATTTGAACGTTTTAAGAGCCTAGATCTCAAAAGTTTTCATCATGAGAATAACAATTTGTAACTATGGGAAATAATGATTGTTACCTCAACCTGTTGTAATAATTTCACATTATATACATTTATCATTATATTGCACACTGTCAGCATACAGTGCCATACATTTACTCTATCTCAATAAAACTGGGAAGGGGGATGGGAGATCTGAAATCTGTGGAGAAAGAAAAGGACTTCACAACCAGTATGGAGACCACATGTCTGTTTTAATCCAGTCTTGCTGCGATGATCTGCCTGTGGTTATAAGAACAGTGTTATGGGAGTGCCTTGCATATGTGTCAGAGGCTGCTGTCCACGGGTGCAAAGTCCATCTGGAGGGAGACAGAGACACGTGGCTCTCGACAATGTTGATGGATTTCAGTGGAACAGAAATGAGCTTTCCAAAGTGAGAAGGCAGTCTGGCGGGGTGTTTTGCTTGAGATACTCTTTTGATGATGCTGTGCCCATGTGATACTCAGAAAAAGGACCTCTTCTGCTAAGTGCCTGCCAGGCCACCTAGCCTGGAAATCAGTGATAAAGCTTAAGCGTCCCTCAGGGTCTGTGACCTCAGAGGGTTACTTAGTCCGACTTTATCAGTGGCGCCTCTTCTTTGTCGTTATATTGCTTATTAGTGGAGCTGAATTTTTTTTTTTTTTCTTAAACTCTGTTAACCTTATACAAGGGGAAGGGACCATTTGAGCTGTCAGACAGGAAGCTGATGGGTGTCTCCCCAAAGCATGCCCTTTTCTCTAAGTTTGTGAGGGATGGTTGAAATGGCTATATCTATCTGTCTTACAGATGAAAGTGGGAAGCACCTCAGTGTCAATGTGAGGGCGTTAGGAGGGCAGGTCAAAGTTTGGAACTCAGTCTATGGAAGATCTGCTGGAGAAGGGATAGGCTACCCACTCCAGTATTCTTGGGCTTCCCTTGTGGCTCAGCTGGTAAAGAATCCACATGCAATGCGGGAGACCTGGGTTCAATCCCTGGGTTGGGAAGATCCCTTGGAGAAGGGAAAGGCTACCCACTCCAATATTCTGGCCTGGAGAACTTCATGGGGTCACAAAGAGTCGGTCATGACTTAGCGACTTTCACTTTCACTTTCTATGGCTATTGACCAAGAAACAATCTTCTTCCATAGGTAGGCAGAAAGGGCTCTTGAATGTCTAAATCCACAGACTTTTTTAGTCTGGAAGGTGTGTGATCATTTGGTTTCAAGCCAGTGTCTGTAACTGATCACCTGTATTAGTGGCTTTAAAAA
This sequence comes from Oreotragus oreotragus, assembly GCA_006410675.1. Lineage (NCBI taxonomy): Eukaryota > Metazoa > Chordata > Mammalia > Artiodactyla > Bovidae > Oreotragus > Oreotragus oreotragus. The sequence goes on from SJYX01019280.1 coordinate 648,104, forward strand.
TCCAGGCTCCGAATCAAAACCTTTGCATTCATTTCTCATAAACGTAAACTGCATACAAATAAATAATGTTGATTCTGGTACAGCAGCTATGCTAGTAATTGATGGAAGCTCAAAATGGTTAGAAGAGCTAATAAATGGCAGAGCTGCCTTCTGTTCTGTGTTCATTCAAAACATTTCCCCCCTGTCAACTGTACTACTGTTTTAAGAAAATGATGAGTTCAACAGGAAAGAACACTCAGCTAAGAAGTTGAGATTTCCAGCTGTGGGGCAGAGCAAACCAGATCTGAATCCCAGAGCCTACACCTGTCAGATCTGAGACCTTGAGCAAGAAACTAACCTCTCTCTGAGTTTACTTCCTCTAAAATGGGGATAATCATTGTGTCTGCTTCATGCAATTAAGTGAATTTTTTTTTTTTTTTTAAGTAGTGTAGTATAGTACTGTCTATGTAGGGGCTTCCCAGGTGATTCAGTGGTAAAGAATCTACCTCCCAATGCAGGAGACACAAGTTCGATCCCTGAGTCAGGAAGAAAGAAGATCCCCTGGAGTAGGAAATGGCAACTCACTTCAGTATTCTTGCCTGGGAAACCCCTGGACAGAGGAGCCTGACGGGCTTCACAGCCCATAGGGGTCACAAAGAGTCAGCCATGACTGAGCGATTGACCACCAGCAGCATAGTATATGTATACACATTTATTATAATATAATCTTATATTTATATAAATGTTTATCTCTAAGAATGATTTTTTTAGAAGATGTTTGTCACCTTTGAGAAGCTGATATTCTCATGGAAGAGACGGGCACATATAAAATGCACTGGAAATACACACCCAATTGAAATCAACCCTGCAACAGGAGTGCCAGGAAAGGGCATGGTGCCAGGGAGAGAGGGAGCAGTCAGTTCTGTGTGGCACAGCCGAGGAGGAGGTGAGATGAGCTTTGATAAGAACATAATTTGATGTGGAGGGAGGGTGCTTCAGAGGAAGAGGACATGGTGAGCCCAGGTTTTGAAACATAAAACACATTTATGGACAAGTAGATTCAGACAGAGCATGGGGTCTGGGGACCAGCATCACAGAATGTGAGTAAAGTAGGTGGGGTTAGTCAGAGCATGAGTCATGAGATGTATTAATTTTCATTTTTTTAAAATCTACTGTACCCTGCATAAATTTTTTAACACACTTGGCAAAGCAAACTCATCCATTTGGGTCCATATTTGATGCATCTCACCGACTCGATGGACGTGAGTCTGAGTGAACTCCAGGAGTTGGTGATGGACAGGGAGGGCTGGCGTGCTGCAGTTCATGGAGTTGCAAAGAGTTGGACACGACTGAACTGACACAGAAAAATAAGTAAATATAAGTGGTACTAACCCTCTAATTAACCAACCAGAAATTGTGTTGAGTTCTGTTATATTTGATCCTCTGAAACTCACAAATCTGGAAGTCATAAGGTAAACAGGCAAACAAAAAATAGCCAGGGCTGGCATTAAACTTTAAAGACTAAAACTCTAAATTACTCTGAAGAAAACTGGTTGTGAATCTAGAACCAAATGAAAAGAAATCGCAGAAGGAAGGTAAGCTGAGCATGAAGGCAGGGACTAGAAGGACGTGGGAATACGTTCACATATCTTCAAGAACATGGCAACCCATTCCAGTATTCTTGCCTGGAGAATCCCGTGGGCAGAGGAGCCTGGAGGGCTATAGTGCATAGGGTCACAAAGAGTCAGACACAACTGAAGTGACTTAGCACACACACACATCTCCAAGAACAGAACAATCTGGAGCTGTTTAGCAAGAGAGCAAGACACTGTTAAGTTTATCAGCCTCTGCAAGGTGAGACTGTACTGAGTTCCAGTGACAAAGCCAACCATCCACCTTTTAGGGAGTGGAGGGAGTGGAATACATTCTACTGGGATTTCCCCCAGAATGATTAACATGACAGAGTTTCTATTATATGTCAAGACAGCAGCCTTCGTGATTTGAAATTGTTGCGTTTATTTTCTTACCTTGTTCCCATGACACTATTGGGTAATTGGTAATTAAATTTCTGTTACTCTCTCCCAACACAACGTCTGTATCCGATAAATTGAATAGGCCTGCCAACACAAAAGAAAAAGTAATCAAAACTTTAAAAAGGAATCCTCTTCATTCCCTTTTTGTATCTAAAAACCAAATGACAAGTTCTGCAAGTAAACGTGGCAGATGGGAGAGAGGGTGAAGAGACAGAGAGAAATGCAATTATCCTAAACTGTCTCTTTTAAGGTACTTTCCCCCTGCACTTATGTAAGAATTGACATGAGAGTTTTGTAGAATGAGTAACTAATAAATTACAGGGCATGAAAAAGAACATATATATTCATTTTTTTCTGAGAAAAAGAAAAAGCTTTTAAATGATTATTTCCTTGATGACTTTTTCAATTTACTCTTGGGGATCAGAAGTTCATCATCTACATATTTAGATTTATACATTCATTACAACTTTAAAAACATTTTCTGGCACTCTAACGTCATCCCATATTGTCAGATTTAGGAATAGTATGCTGGAAGCTAAACCAAGAAAATGGTTAAATGCACGTTCTTCCGTTCAGTTCAGTTCAGTCGCTCAGTCATGTCCGAGTCATGTCTGACTCTTTGTGACCCCATGGACTGCAGCACGCCAGGCTTCCCTGTCCATTGCCAACTCCCAGACTCTGCTCAGACTCATGTCCATTGAGTCGGTGATGCCATCCAACCATCTCATCCTCTGCCGTCCCCTTCTCCTCCTGCTTTCAATCTTTGCCAGCATCAGGGTCTTCTCCAATGAGTCATATGCTTGGATGAGGGAATGGGTGTATACACAGATTGAGTAACTTTCCCATTACATTAGCTATGTAATGTTTAGCCCTCCAACAGCAAATATTCTGCATTCTGTTGCTTAGGTCATAACATCAATTCCCAAATATAGAAAGTTGACAGGAAAAAAAAAAAAAAAAAAAGAGGCATCTATTGGAATATATCTATTTCAACTCCATGCTGGCTTGGTTTGAGCAGAGGTGGGAGTATCGACTGCTTAAGGCTGTAGACAGTAAAATTTGCATTTCTGAAACCAAGAGCTGGTTACTTAATTTGGGGGCAAGGGCTACTATCTATTTTCTGCCAGAAAGCAAAATGCCAGACCAAGGTCACAGGGATGGAAAATATTGCCACCCAAGAAACTGTGGTTAACAGGATGGCTATAGTCCAAGTAAATACTATAAATATCAATTTTCCAGGAGAGTTAGGGCACCACCTAGCAATCAGCAAAGCTCAGCCAGTGTCTTAGAGCAGTGGAAGTTCATCTCTGAATACTCAACAAGTAGCGTAAGAATGCTGTTTTTTTTTTTTTTTTCAAATAGTTGGCACCAGCCCTATTGAACTTCAGCTGTATAGTTGGTGTACATCTTGCTTTGACCATTGGATGTCTTTGTGAAATGTCTGATACCTAGGAGGAAACTAAATATTCAATTAAGTATTTCTGTTGAGTCATAGTAGCATTAGGATCCTTACAAGACTGATTTAGTGTCTGTTGGAGTAGAATATTTTTAAGTATCAATTACCTGGAGACTTGTCCTTATAGGGATGCAGGTTTTGCTGCCACCAGGGGTCCTTGTAATGGACTGGAATAACAGTCAATTCAGTTTCATTCAGTCACTCAGCCATGTCCAGCTCTTTGTGACCCCATGGACTGCAGCACACCAGGCCTCCCTGTCCATCACCAACTCCCGGAGCTTGCTCAAACTCATGTCCATCGAGTGGTGATGCCATCCAGCCATCTCATCCTCTGTCGTCCCCTTCTGCTCCTGCTTTCAGTCTTTCCCAGCGTCAGGGCCTTTTACAACAAGTCAGTTCTTCGCATGAGGTAGCCAAAGGAATAACAGTGACCAGGAAGAATTCAAGCAGTGTGTAGAATCATCTTCTCTCAAGAAGGAAGCATCTTAATTACAATAAAATAATTGTAGGGGAGGAAAACTTTCCCCATCTTTCCTTCTAGGATCTTTGGCTAGGCTAATAATTAAATTGACATAGTTAGCACATTATTGACCAGATGATTTTGGCAGAAACTATCACCTATGGTGTTAGTGTGTCTCTAGTCAATGGTATGTTAACATGAGATAAATTTAATTCATACTTACAGGGACTCATAAAAATGTGACTGAAAGAAATGACCCAAGCAGGTAGCTTTTATACCTTCTTAAAGAAACAATAAATTTGTGACTAATTAATAAGACAAATAAGTTTAGACTTGCAGTAGTAGATTACTGAGGAAGTGCAAAGTTTCGTTCCTATAGCCTTTTTTGGTGCTGAATTCTCTATCTCTGGTGACAAGCATCTCTAACTTGGTGGAGGGTGGGCACTTTTCCTGAGGGAGATTTATTTCCTACTTTCAGGCGGACATAAGAAGGTCAGGGTGTCCTTTTTGTACTAACTGTTTCTTAAATAACTTTAATTCAAAATAATCAATATGCCAGGGTGGTGTAGTTTGGGGTGACACATTCTATCTCCTTCAATCCTGCCATTGAAACTTCCAAAAAGTTTCATTATGTATCAGCTGAATTCGTAGGTTGCTCCGTCTCATTGAGCCGATCGCGTATTCTTGAAAATAGGTCAGTTTAGTTAAAACTCATTTCAGGAGGCATTGATGCAGGTGGGCTCCCAAATTTAGCCTTTGTTGCTCAAGTAATCACGTGTTTCATAAGAGGCATTTCTATGGAAACAAAAGAAAGATAATGGTGAATAATTGGAGCATGTTTAATTGTAGTTTTTGAGTGCTGAGGGCAGCCAGTGGGGGGATTTCTAGATGACAGGCTTGAAGTCATTTCAGAGGAGTGAGGGCAGGCAGAAATCCCCTGAGAGATTTCCCTGGTTTGCTACCTGAACGTCTCTAGTGATGTTTCTGAGTGGCCCACACAGTAGCAAGCCCAAAGGCTATCTGTACATAAGCTGTTGTGTTGATTTCTCTGAAGTTTATATCAGGTTGTCCAACTTTGGCTTACAGGGGGAGAGGAGAGTTTGAGTTCTAAGTGATTTCAAATCAGAAAGGTGGTAGAAAATTGGAAACATTAGCTTGGAGGGTTGTAGCCAGATTTTGGAGGAAAGAGAAGACTTCAGGATCCAGTTAATTTACAAATAGAAAAGCACAACCACAGAGATAATTAACAGCACTAGAATTAATGTCTGTAAAGATATAATATTGAATCATAATCCCCCACAGTCATCACGATTTTTTTTTATCAATGCTCACCTCAGTAAGGTGAGTTTGTTTGCAAATTTAGTCACTTGGCTTAGTTATTTACCTAGGTGCAGCAAGAATAACAGTTGATCATATAGATTTTTAAATCTACTTTGCTGGAACTTTCCATAAGGAATCTCAGATTAGACTCTTAAAAACCTCTTGAGGCTAGGAAACCAAGCCAACAGCTTTCCAACAGATCTACCGTAGGATTTTTTGTGTGCAACACCTTTACATTTGGGTTAATTGGCCCTCAGTATTTCCTGAGGTTCTTGAGTCAGCTAGGAAGTGACCTTTCTTACTCACCTGATAAGATTTTCTGGAATCCTATAAACAAGGTACAAAGCCATTTTTCCAAAGAGACTTTCTTGTTGTCGTAAAATCAAGCTTAGATCCTAAAAGCTGTCTGGTCACACCTGAGTCTGTGTATTGCTCTCAAATATGGCATCCTAGTCAAGTCTGTGGTAATGTAACCAGGGTTCCAATTGTGTCCTATTAGAAGGAGAACAGCATATTTTTTTTTAAAAGAAGACTTAATTTGAATTTTTAAAAAATCCAATTTTAAAGGTTGCTTTCCATTTACAGTTATTACAAAATGTTAGCCGTATTCCTCATATTGTACAGTACATCCTTGAGCTGATCTCACAGCTAATAGTTGTCCCTTCCTCTCTTTCACCTCTATATAATCCCTCCCTCATCCCTCCACTGGTGATCACGTGTGTTCTCTATACCTGTGAATCGCCTTCTTTTTTGTTATGTTCACTAGTTTGTTTTTTTTTTCTTTTAGATTCCACAAATAAACGATATCACCCCGTGTTTGGCTTTCTCAGTGTGACTTTTTTCGATTAGCATAATGCTTGAGAACAGACTCTTACTGAGTTTATGCAAGTAGCTCTATTGCCGTGAAAAAAACAACACGAAGAGCTTTTGAGTTCTAGAGGGATCAAGTAGGTTGAAAAGATAAACACTTCATCTTTATTCTCAAAAATAAATTTTGCTAAATTGCTGATAGCCTAAGAAAAATGGAAAAAGATACATTTTCCTTAAATCTGAAAAAGTAAGACATAAAAGACATGATAATGTTCCAAATAAAGAGTCATGAAAATTACAGTCATCCTCATCAGTTAACATAGTCCCATGCAATTAATTCTTGGTGATCTTCTGGACTGTTTTTTAGCAGTTATATAAAGCCATCAATTTGCTTTTTTTTTTCAATAGCGTTCTGTAATCTTTTACCAAGTTCAGTGGTAGGATCTGAAAGTTCCAAAAAGCATGTACTTGATAGAGTCCTTTCCTCGAAGCTCCTTGAAGATGAAGCCATTTTTTAAAAACATCAGAGTAAAACAGTAAGTGTCCGTAAATGACGAGGCTTAAAGATGTCAGTTAGAGGTCTGATAAGAGTTTATTACAAGAAAATTTGATTAATTCTGTGATACACAACATTTCAATATCATAGCTATTATTTGGTGATGACATTTACTAGGATGACTGATCTCTAGGAATTTCATATAATTTCAGTACTTACATATACCCTTAGGAATGCAGTATTAAAAGCTTAATATTACTTTTTATTTCACAAAGCTTCCCATATAATTTAACATCAAATATGCCTCAGTTAGTTCAGTCACTCAGTTGTGTCTGACTGTGACCCTGTGGACTGCAGCATGCCAGGCTTCCCTGTTCATCACCAACTCCGGGAGTTTACCCAAACTCATGTCCATCAAGTGAGTGATGCCATCTAACCATCTCACTCTCTGTCATCCCCTTCTCCTCCTGACTTCAATCTTTCCCAGCATCAATCAGGGTCTTTGCTAGTGAGTTAGTTCTTGTGGCCAATGTATTGATGTTTCAGCTTCAGCATCAGTCCTTATAATGGATATTCAGGACTGATTTCCTTTAGGACGGACTGGTTGGATCTCCTTGCAGTCCAAGGGACTCTCAAGAGTCTTCTCCAACACCACAGGTCAAAGGCATCAATTCTTCGGCACTCAGATTTATTTATAGTCCAACTCTCACGTCCATAGATGACTACCTGAAAAACTTAGCTTTGAATAGATGGACCTTTGTTGGCAAAGTAATGTCTCTGTCTTTTAATATGCGTCTAGGTTGATCATAGCTTTTCTTCCAAGGAGCAAGCATCTTTTAATTTCATGGCTGCAGTCACCATCTGCAGTGATTTTGGAGCCCCCCCAAAATAAAGTCTCTCACTGTTTCCATTGTTTCCCCAGATGCCATGATCTTAGTTTTCCGAATGTTGAGTTTTAGGCCAACTTTTTCACTCTCCTCTTTCACTTTCATGAAGAGGCTCTTTAGTTCTTATTCGCTTTCTGCCATAAGGGTGGTGTCATCTGCATATCTGAGGTTATTGATATTTCTCCCGGCAATCATGATTCCAGCTTGTGCTTCATCTAGCCTGGCATTTCTCATGATGTACTCTGCATATAAGTTAAATAAGCTGGATGACAATATACAGCCTTGACGCTTTCCTTTCCCTATTTGGAACCAGTCTGTTGTTCCATGTCCAGTTCTAAATATTGCTTCTTGACTTGCATACAGATATCTCAGGAGGCAGGTCAGGTGGTCTGGTATTCCCATCTCTTGAAGAATTTTCCACAGTTTGTTGTGATCCACACAGACAAAGGTTTTGGTGTAGTCAGTAAAGCATAAGTTTTATTTTCTGAAACTCTCTTGCTTTTTCGATGATCCAGTGGATGCTGGCAATTTGATCTCTGGTTCCTCTGCCTTTTCTAAATCCAGCTTGAACATCTGGAAGTTCTTGGTTCATGTACTTCAAGCCAGCTTGTAGCCTGGCTTGGAGAATTTTGAGCATTATTTTACTAGCATGTGAGATGAGTGCAATTGTGCGGTAGTTTGAGCTTTCTTTGGCATTGCCTTTCTTTGGGATTGAAATTTTGAAAACTGACCTTCCAGTCCTGTGGCCACTGCTGAGTTTTCCAAATTTGCTGGCATATGGAGTGCAGCACTTTCACAGCATCATCTTTTAGGGTTTGAAATAGCTCAAGTGGAATTCCATCACATCTACTAGTTTTGTTCATAGTGATGCTTCCTAAAGCCCACTTGACTTTGTATTCCAGGATGTCTGGCTCTAGGTGAGTGATCACACCATCGTGATTATCTGGGTCATGAAGATCTTTCTTCTATAGTTCTTCTGTGTATTCTTGCCACCTCTTCTTAATATCTTTTGCTTCTGTTAGGTCCATACCATTTCTGTCCTTTATCGAGTCCATCTTTGCATGAAATGTTCCCTTGATATCTCTAATTTCCTTGAGATCTCTAGTCTTTCCCATTCTATTGTTTTTCTCTATTTCTTTACATTGATCACTGAGGAAGGCCTTCTTATCTCTCCTTGCTATTCTTTGGAACTCTGCATTCAAATGGGCACATCTTTCCTTTTCTCCTTTGCCATTAGTGTCTCTTCTTTTCTCGGCTATTTGTAAGGCCTCCTCAGACACCATTTTGACTTTTTTCATTTCCTTTTCTTGGGGATGGTCTTGATTCCTGCCTCCTGTACAATGTCACGAACCTCTGTCCATAGATCTTCAGGCACTCTGTCTATCAAATCTAATCCCTTGAATCTATTTGTCACTGCCACAATATAATTATAAGGGATTTGACTTAGGTCATACCTGAATGGTCTGGTGGTTTTCCCTTTCTTCAATTTAAGTCTGAATTTGGCAATAAGGAGTTCATGATCTGAGCTATAGTCAGCTCCTGGTCTTGTTTTTGCTGTCTGTAGAGAGCTTCTCCATCTTTGGCTGCAAAGAATATAACCAATCTGATTTCAGTATTGACCATCTGGTGATGTCCATGTGAAGAGTCTTCTCTTGTTTTATTGGAAGCGGGTGTTTGCTATGCCCAGTGCATTTTCCTGGCAAAACTCTGTTAGCATTTGCCCTGCTTCATTTTGTACTCCAAAGCCACATTTGCCTGTTATTCCAGGTATCGCGACTTCCTACTTTTGCATTCCCGTCCCTTTTGATGAAAAGGTCATCTTTCTGGGGTGTTAATTCAAGAAGGTCTTGAAGGTCTTCACAGAACTGTTCAACTTCAGCTTCTTCAGCATTACTGGTCAGGGCATAGGCTTAGATTACTGTGATATTGAATGGTTTGCCTTGGAAACAATCCGAGGTCATTCTGTCATTTTTGAGACTGCCTCCAAGCACTGCATTTCGGACTCTTGTTTTCTAGGATTGCTACTCCGTTTCTTCTAATGGATTTTTGCCCAATGGTTATCTGCATTAAATTCACCCATTCCAGTCCATTTTAGTTCACTGATTCCTAAAATGTCGATGTTCACTCTTNTTTTTGAGACTGCCTCCAAGCACTGCATTTCGGACTCTTGTTTTCTAGGATTGCTACTCCGTTTCTTCTAATGGATTTTTGCCCAATGGTTATCTGCATTAAATTCACCCATTCCAGTCCATTTTAGTTCACTGATTCCTAAAATGTCGATGTTCACTCTTGCCATCTCCTGTTTGACCACTTTGAATTTACCCTGATTCATGGACCTAACATTCCAAGTTCCTATGCAGTATTGCTCTTTACAGCATCGGAGTTTACTTCCATCACCCACAAATGGGTGTTGTTTTCACTTTGGCTCCATCCTTCATTCTTTCTGGAATTATTTCTCCACTGATCTCCAGCAGCACATTGGACACCTACCGACCTGGAGAGTTCGTCTTTCAGTGTCATATCTTTTTGCCTTTTCATACTGTACATGGGGTTCTCAAGGCAAGAATACTGAAGTGGTTTGCCATTCCTTTCTCCAATGGACCACGTTTTGTCAGACCTCTCCACCGTGACCTGTTCGTCTTGGGTGGCCCTACTCGGCATGGCTCATAGTTTCATTGAGTTAGACAAGGCTGTGGTCCATGTGGTCAGATTGCTTTGTTTTCTGTGATTGTGGTTTTCAGTCTGTCTGCCCTCTGATGGAGAAGGATAAGAGGCTTATGGAATCTTGCCATCTCCTGTTTGACCACTTTGAATTTACCCTGATTCATGGACCTAACATTCCAAGTTCCTATGCAGTATTGCTCTTTACAGCATCGGAGTTTACTTCCATCACCCACAAATGGGTGTTGTTTTCACTTTGGCTCCATCCTTCATTCTTTCTGGAATTATTTCTCCACTGATCTCCAGCAGCACATTGGACACCTACCGACCTGGAGAGTTCGTCTTTCAGTGTCATATCTTTTTGCCTTTTCATACTGTACATGGGGTTCTCAAGGCAAGAATACTGAAGTGGTTTGCCATTCCTTTCTCCAATGGACCACGTTTTGTCAGACCTCTCCACCGTGACCTGTTCGTCTTGGGTGGCCCTACTCGGCATGGCTCATAGTTTCATTGAGTTAGACAAGCCTGTGGTCCATGTGGTCAGATTGCTTTGTTTTCTGTGATTGTGGTTTTCAGTCTGTCTGCCCTCTGATGGAGAAGGATAAGAGGCTTATGGAAGCTTCCTATAGGAGAGACTGACTAAGGGGGAAACTGGTTCTTTGGAAGGAAGGATGCTAAAGCTGAAACTCCAGTACTTTGGCCACCTCATGAGAAGAGTTGACTCATTGGAAAAGACTCTGATGCTGGGAGAGATTGGGGGCAGGAGGAGAAGGGGACGACCGAGGATGGGATGGCTGGATGGCATCATGGAGTCAATGGACGTGAGTCTGAGTGAACTCCGGGAGATGGTGATGAACAGGGAAGCCTGGCGTGCTGCCATTCATGGGGTTGCAAAGAGTCGGACACGACTGAATGACTGAACTGAACTGAACTGAACTGGGTCTTGTTCTAATGGGCGGGGCTATGCTCAGTAAATCTTTAATCCAATTTTCTGTTGATGGCTGGGGCTGTGTTTGGCTGAGGCCAAACTATGGTGGAGATAATGAAGATAATGGAGACCTCCTTCAAAGGGTCCCATGCAGGCACTTCCACACTCAGTGCCCCCAACCCTGAAGCAGGCCGACAGCGACCCATGCCTCCACCGGAGACTCCTGGACAGTTGCGGGCAAGTCTGGGTCAGGCTCTTGTGGGGTCATAGCTCCTTTCTCCTGGGTCCTGGCATGCACGAGGTCTTGTTTGTGCCCTCCAAGAGTCTGTTTCCCCAGTCCTTTGTGAGTTCCCAGGGTGTAGGCCTCTGGGTTCTGGTGCACACAAGGCATGTCTGAGCCCTCAGAGTGTCTCTGGCAGGTATGGGGTTTGACTCTAAACATGATTGCACTCCTCCTACCATCTTGCTGGGGCTTCTCCTTTGCCACTGGATGTGGGTTATCTTTTTTTTGGTGGGATCCAACATTCTCCTGTCTACAGTTGTTCGGCAGCAAGTTGTAATTTTGAAGTTCTTGAAGGAGAAGATGAGTGCACATCCTTCTACTCTGCCATCTAATATGCCTAGTTAGTCTAACATTCCCCTGTTTATAAGGAGAGAAAACAACATTTTTAAAGTTGTTCCAGGAAAATTCCAGAGTTACTTCCATATCAAAGGATTAGAATCTGATTTGAGAAGCTTGCAAAAATATCAAGTTTTTCAAGTGTTGATTGGATGGAATCACAGATAATTCAGTTCAGTTCAGTCACTCAGTCGTGTCCGCCTCTTTGCGACCCCATGAGTCTCAGCACGCCAGGCCTCCCTGTCCACCACCATCTCCCGGAGTTCACTCAGACTCACGTCCATCTAGTCCTTTATTGATATTTCTCCCAGCAATCTTGATTCCAGCTTGTGTTTCTTCCAGTCCAGCATTTCTCATGATAATTATGAAACATAATTATCCACTTAACAAGTTTAAGACATGAAGACTTCAAAGGAAAATATGAAAAGTTACATAGTTCTGAGCAAAATTCATTTATTTAAGTACTCAAAAGCCTGATCATAAAAATAACATGAAGCACAGGAAATTATTTTGGTAAGACACAGAATCATTGCTGTCTAGGGAGAGTACTTTAAAATAAAACAAACAGCAAAAAACTCTCATAATATCTTATCAAGAGCAGACCAGTAATTTGAGAAAATTTCCTTTCAACAGAGAGAAAACCAAATTCTAATTTTTCACTAGTGTATTTTTGATATTAAAATTCATTCCTTCATCTTTAACTTAGTTACAGCTATCCCAATCTTAGTCAGCTTGACCAAACAGAAAATTCATTTCCCAAGAGTCCTTTTTTCATAAGCCTTCTATGACTTTCTTTTCTACATTCAGATTTTCCTCTTTCCCATTCTGAAATAACCAGCCTCCCTTTAGGGCAAAATTACTTTCTTTTCCCTCAACAACAAAAAAAAGAATCTTTATTTCTCATAATCTCTCTTATTAAAAACATGCATTCTACTTTCCTTACATACAGAGATGTTTCCCTTATAATTTCTGGTAATTTTAATTACATATAATTATATTTTTAACCCTTAAAAACCTTAACTTCTAAAGAAAAGAGTTGTGAACTATCTGTTGTACCAGTATCCTTTCAATTGTCCGGTTTGCAAATATATTTAATAATTTTTAGAAGCACATGCTTCCTCATAGTACACTTTTCAAAAGATGTAGCCCCAGACATGTTCTCTGACAGATCCAAGTATCTTTAGGTACTCAGTAATAAGAGACCCAAAGTGGATAACCATGTTTAATAATTAATGTTTCTGTATTTCATATCACTTGTAAATGACCTAGATACTCAATGAATTCCCATCATTTAATTTAACTTGGGGAAATGTTAAGGTTTTCAATTTCCAACAGATTTCGGAAAACTATTTATAATGTGCACATATAATGAAGCACAATCATCACTGAGAAGTCCACCTAAAATCTATCTTACTTACATCTATCTAAACTATTTCCTCCCAACAATCAGGTTTGAATGGCTCACAAACGTTTCATAAGACACTAGACAAAGCCAGCATCATCTCAAGCTATTTTTCTTGCTGATAAATTTTGTAACAGAGATACCATGGGCCTATAGGACTTTTTAGGAAACTTAGTTAGAATAAAAGTATTATACTTAATGCTGATAAAACTAGAGACATGGCTGCTCTCATTAATCCAACAGACTTAAACTAGCTTTTATTTACTGAAAATTATTCTACACCATGAAAACTTGAAAAACATTTGGGTTGGTTTCTGTTATTTGTTGACATTTAGAATATTTACTTTGATAAACACCTATTTGTGTTTAAACCAGTATACAGAGCTCTTTACACATTAATTTTGGCAGTGCTATCTACAAGTAGAAACATATATATTATATTATTCATTTACAGACATATGTAAACACAGACACAGAGATCTTAAAGGTTTTGTTCTCAAAGTTTAGACAGGAGATGGATATCATCTTTCAGAATTCAGTAGCTTATAAATGAACAGTTCAATAAGTTAACTGATATTTGTAGAGAAAACACTTATAATTTGTATTTGTCCTTCACAAGTGATTTTATAGAAGCTATGGGCAAGAGAGTCTTTGTAACAACTTGTATTAAAAACAAAGCAAAACAAAACTCTTTTCCCTTTTATCTCTCTTCAGTCTCAGGTGAAGGTGGCTATAGTTTTAGATACTTCCTGGAGGGTTTCCATTGAAAAGACCTGAAAAGATTTGCAACTTCAAGGGACAGAGGGGGAAAAAATTGCAAGTTTCCTTCTAGGCATTTTGGAGTATATTTGTATATTATCAAAAATCTGGAATAATTACTGTTTAAATTCTCCCTTCTTAAGTGCAGGACAATTGTAATTTCGGTGTCCTGGTTTGTTTTTTGTTTTTGCAATATCTGCAAATGTCTGAAGGTGAATAAGAAAGGATTTGAGCACTTTCTTGATGGTACAGTGGTTAAGACTCCATGCTTCCAATGCAGGGGGCGTGGGTTCGATCCCTGGTTGGGGAAGTTCCACATGCCAGGCGATGCAGCCAAGGGGGGAAAGATTTCAGTGAACTCTGAGTTGTTTTCAGAGTTATGCTTTTGTTGCAAATCAAGAATTGCTCATTTCTACTATTTTTCTCTTGCATTCCTGTGAGCTCTCTTCAAAGAATCCTGTAGCTGCTTTCATTATAATGCTTAGCGTTAGACTAGCCCACTCAGCCACACTGTTTTGAATTCTGCCTTTCATATCAGGGAGGAAATTTTCTCTAAGGCAGAAATTAAAAGGTTTCTATGTTCCAGAGCTTCGGGGTTTAGTGCAGTGGGCCTTTGAAAGGACCGTATGACGCGTTCAGCAAAGGTGTTCACGTGTTCTTCTCTCTGAGTGCACAATTTAACTTGAGACCAGTCTGCCGCAGAGGGGAACGCCTGTGCTAATGTTTCTGTCAGCACCCCAGAGCCAGCCTCCATCTGCGCCATTTCCTGGTCATTTGCTGGAGGGCCTGGGAGAATTTCTGGCCATCTATTTCTTCTGTGAGGGAGGATGTGAACAGCTCTTAAGCTTTCTTTTTCCTTTCTTAAATTCACAGAATCCTCTAAAAGTGGAAGGAAAAGGGCTTTGTAATTTACAAGATCTGCTGCTCTCGGGGGATGTGCCTTCTTTGGGTGGGGCTCTATGATCCATCCATGACGGACACTGTAGAGAAGGGCCTGCAGCTAGCAGAGCCCGGTGGAAAAGCCCAGTAATGGAGCCCCCTGTCCCTTCTGGGTGCGTTTGCCCAACCCACTCCCTGTGTTTCCGCATTTACATGAATGACTTGTACAGCCTGGATCTGGAGATCTGGGGGGGGTGTCTTCTGCAAAAATCTCGTAAGGAGAGGGAAGTTAAAACAGGCAGCTGAATGCATGCAGGCTCTCTCTAGCTGTGATGCGCGGGGGCTACTCTTCGTTGCGGGCGCGGGCTTCTCACTGCTGTGGCTTTCCCTGTTGCAGAGTGCAGGCTTTAGGGCATTTGGGCTCAATAGTTGGCGGTGCATGGGCTTAGGTGCTCTGCAACATGTGGGGTCTTCCCAGACCAGGCATCAAAACCGTACTCCCCTGCATTTACAGGTGGACGCTTAACCCCTGGACCACCAGGGAAGTCCCCTCATCTGATTTTAGACTGAGGACTGCTGGCCCAGGGAGGACCTGTGCATACAACAGTCTACGCTTGTGTTCTCCTGTGTGGTTTTTTCCCCCTGTGACAATTGATACCACAGGCGGAGACCAAGGAAAACATTGACTGTCTCTGGGAGGAAAGTGATGGACACAAGAGTATTCATGATATTCTTGACCAGCATCACTGGAACCCAGGAATCCGTTCACTCGGACATTCTCTCCTGCTGATTTCAATTTATAAAAGGACAGGGCCTGTGCCACTCTTGCTTCCACCGGGCCCTGTAGGCAGAGATCCAGGAGATGGAGCTGGTCAGAATTTTTACCTTCTGCCCAGACTTGTCGAGGGGCCCAGGGCTCGCAGATGCAGTGTTCTTAGAGGGAATAGGGTCTTGCCCTTGAGGAGCCCTGTCTTGATGCCCATACTGTAGGAGAGGAAAACCTTTCCTTTCTTCCCTTCTCAGATCTTGAATATCCTAATAATTCTCCAGGAGATCTTCTCCAGGGAATCTTCCTGACCCAGAGATCGAACCCAGGTCTCCCACATTGCAGGCAGACTCTCTACCATCTGGTCCATTGGGGAAGCCCATGCTAATAATTAATTGACCCTAAAAACAGATTAATTAGAGGAAAAAAAATTTAGGGTCATACCTATGGGTGCTCCTAGGGGTTTCCCTGGTGGCTCAGCTGGTAAAGAATCTGCCTGTAATGCAGGAGACTCAGGTTCGATCCCTGGGTCGGGAAGATCCCCTGGAGAAGGGCATGGCAACCCACCCCAGCATTCTTGCCTGGAGCATCCCCATGGACAGAGGAGCCTGGCGAGCTACAGTCCGTGGGCTCATGAAGAATCGGGCATGACTGAGTGATCCACATGGGTGCTCAAAAATATGTGAGTTTCAAAGACCTTACCAAAGCAGGCAGCTTTCATAACGTTTAGGCAAAAAAAGCACCACGTTTGTGAAGAACGGACAAGTTGAAGAAGTCTGGGCTTGGGGTGGTAAGTTACTGAGGTAGTGAGGAGGTTTGTTGACACAGCTTTCTTGACCCTGAATTCTGTGTCTCTGGTAACAAGGATGCTGTCTACCCTCCTGGCCCCGGGAGGGTGTCTTTCACATGGGAGACTTATGAGCTTTCAGGGGACAAAGGAAGATCGCTGGCTGCTTCTTAAGGAACTTTAATTCAAGTAATCAGTATGCTAAAGTGGCACGCTTTGGGGTGGCTGATTCTGTTCCTCTTCAGTATATAATGTACAGGATAATAGGCAATGAATATAGATAAAGATAATGAAATTTTAAATTGCAACTCTAATAAGCATTTTTCACCCCTAAGTGACAGCTCTTTACGTATTTTTATCTCACTTAATGCTAACACTGGGGCTTCCCTAGTGACTCAGAAGTAAAGAAGCCACCTGCCAATGCAAGAGACATAGGTTCGATCCCTGGAAGATTCTGGAAGATCTCCTGCAGAAGGAAATGGCAACCCACTCCAGTATTCTTGCCTGGAGAATTCCATGGTCAGAGGAGTCCATGAGGTCGCAAAGAGGCGGACATGACTTAACAACCAAACAACAAAAATAAGAGAAAAACATGGTGGCTCCATAGAAGGAAATGAAAACTCCCCATGGGACATGCAGGTTCCAGCTCTGGCCCTTCTCTTAGTTGACCTTGAACCAGAGATGTTCTCGGAGTACCTTATCAGACCAGCGTCTTTCCTGCTCTAGCGCCCTCTAGGGGCCATTTTAAGGCAAAGCATAAAAGCAAGCATCAATGACAACT
Organism: Oreotragus oreotragus; assembly: GCA_006410675.1. NCBI lineage: Eukaryota > Metazoa > Chordata > Mammalia > Artiodactyla > Bovidae > Oreotragus > Oreotragus oreotragus. Next base: position 665,127 of record SJYX01019280.1, read on the forward strand.
CAGCAGCAGCGACCCAAAGGAGGCTGTAGACGGGAAGATAATCTCCACGGCAGACACACTATTCAAGCAGAAGACCGAGTGTCTTTTTGAAAGGGACCTGATCGGCTACCGAGCTGCTGGCTGACAGGAGGGGTGTAAACTCGCCTGTCTGCATCCTGACTTCCTCGTCTTCTGTGAAGTTGCCTCACTGGAGTGCTCTAAACTTCAATTTGATGATTGCATCCTCAAATCCCTTAATGAAGGTGCCTATCAAAATATAAATAATTACCCGGTAATTTTGTATTTGCAAACTCTATGCTAGCTGTTTATGCTTCACTGCGGTTCAGATCGGAAGTTCGCTGCATGCGAGCGTGCGTGCTAAGTTGCTTCAGTCGTGTCTGACTCTTTGCGACCCCATGGACTGCAGCCCACCAGGCTCCNATAAATAATTACCCGGTAATTTTGTATTTGCAAACTCTATGCTAGCTGTTTATGCTTCACTGCGGTTCAGATCGGAAGTTCGCTGCATGCGAGCGTGCGTGCTAAGTTGCTTCAGTCGTGTCTGACTCTTTGCGACCCCATGGACTGCAGCCCACCAGGCTCCTCTGTCCACTGGGTTCTCCAAGGGAGAATACTGGAGTGGGTTGCCATGCCCTTCTCCAGGAAATCTTCCTGACCCAGGGATCGAACCCACGTCTCCTGCACTGGCAGGTGGGTTCCTTAACACTAGTGCCACCTGGGAAACCCAGGGACCCTCTCTTTCCTAAGTCAGGGGAATTTCCAGAACCCACAGAGTGGTTGATGTCCACAGCACAGTTCTCCAGCCAAGGCATCCGGTTTCACCTTCAGTCACACTCAACACTGACCTCTGTCGTTTTCTCACGCTATTTATAACTACCAGGGAGGCTGACTTCTTGTTTTGGTGCTGGTGATGCAGACATCTGTTCTCATCAGAAGTTCATCCCTGGAACTTTCAAGTCCAATGGCAATCCGTGAACAGCACTGGGATCGCTGTAAACACTTTCTTCCTCCTCAGGAATCTATTGTGTTCTTTGGACAGCATCCACTTTAGTTCATGGAAGGCACCCCCCACCCCCCACCAGCCGGTTACCTCTCTTCATCTTCCCTCTAGTTCCTATTTCGGCTGCATCCATTTATTATGCACAGAAGCCCAGCCCCAGAAGTGCAGGGGATCATGTCGGTTTAGTCACTCAGTCATGTCTGATTCCTGAGACCCCATGGACTGTAGCCCACCAGGCTCCTCTGTCTGTGATATTTCCCAGGCAAGCATACTGGAGTGGGTTGCCATTTNATTTATTATGCACAGAAGCCCAGCCCCAGAAGTGCAGGGGATCATGTCGGTTTAGTCACTCAGTCATGTCTGATTCCTGAGACCCCATGGACTGTAGCCCACCAGGCTCCTCTGTCTGTGATATTTCCCAGGCAAGCATACTGGAGTGGGTTGCCATTTCCTTCTCCAGAGGATCTTCCTGATACAGGGATCAAACACGGGTCTCCTGCATTGCAGATGGATTCTGTACCACTGATCCACCAAGGAAGCCCCAGGGAGGCTGGGGATTATCCAGTGGGCCAAAAGTAAAAAATGAACCCCACCAAAAAAACCTTTTGCTGGGATGCTTCTCGGACTGTACGGCTATAGCGAGGATGTGTTTGGATGCTGGGTCTTGATGCAAAGAGAAGCAACAGAGCCAACAGAAGCCAGGTGACAAATCCTGGGCTTCCGGGGATGGTAGTTTTCTTTTCAATCCTGTTTTTAAGCAGACTTGTTAAGATTTTGCAGCTGACAGCTCCTCCAGAAGTATTATTCCTAAAAGCTGCACTGAAATTATTCACCTCATGTAAAAACAAGTGCGATTTACATCTAATATGGGTAATTACTTTTACAGTTAATTAAAAGCGCTGTCATTAAACTCCTGCTGTGATGCCAATGCATAACTGTTATTTGCAAACAGACCCTGGGTTTGAGCTCACCTCTGTGACATATTGCTCCTACCTGAGAGGGGGCTGCCTTCCACGGTATCAAATTTAATTGTGCTGAGGCAGCAGCCCTGTGTTGCCAAGCTTCTGCCAACTTGCTCTCCTCCCCTGATAACCGAGCTGGAAAGAGCATAGAATGACGAGAACAAAGTAGTTTGTGGGGCTGAAGGTGTAATTCTCAAAGATGTTGAGTTCCAAGATGAATTCCCTCCTATCTTTATTTGCATAAGAGCTAGGTTTGCAAATATTTCTGTGGTCTTTGCTGCTGACTCCCAAAAGAAATCCTCCCCCCTTAAAATTCCTCCAAATGTTTATAAATTTAGTACCATTGACTTCTGACCTAGCTACTGTCTTGGTCCAATGGATTTATGTTGAGATCTTAGTTTACATGCACTTCTGCCATTTGTATTATTTCAGGAGAAATAGCTCTTAAAGTCTCAGTCTTCTTCAAGCTTAAATGGAAGTCTTAGTGCTTTCAGAATATCCTGTACCTCAAAACACAGAACCTTCAACACATATTAATAAAACGCCTTCTCAAATTATCCCATTCCTGGCAAGTAATTAAGGCTTATTAATTAAAGCACATAGTCATTTGAGGCTTAAGTTTTGTGGGAGCAGAAAGATTGTGATATTTCAAGACGTTTACAGACCCAATGAATTTGATGTTCTGATAATAGTGCTTGGCGCTTTTGATATTTTGCATGGTTATTTGCTGCCATCTGCTGGCCATAGCTGATATTGCAGGGGGCTGAGTAAATTTGTGAATGGAGATGTTAAGAAGTGAGTACATGTCAGTGTGAACGTTGTGTACTGATCTTCATGTAATCCAGTGGCCTTGTCTGAGTCTTAGTCCTTGGAGTTGTGTTAATACAGATTCAGGAATTTGACAGAAAGAGACACATGATCTCTTCCTTGCACCAACTCTGGTTGCAAGACACTCAATTTTTTTTCTTCCCTTTTTTTTTTTTTTTAAAGTAGGGCAGAATCTTCTTTAAATAAGACAATTAAATTTAGAACATTGATTTAAATATTTGGATTCCAGGACAGTATATGTTATTGAGGCAAGTCTAAAATACATAGCTGGTAGACCAGATGGATTTCAACCCCTCTTATCTCAAATCATCAAAGCCAATTCCCCACCCTCTCTCTCTTTGATACTGTTTTTTTTTCTCTTCTGCAAAATGGAAACATTGAGCCAGTGGTCCTTATCACTTATAGTTATTTTCAAAGTCTGAGTCTTTGTGGAGGTCAAAACAATTGAAGACTCAGGTTGCAATAAATCACCAATAATGTTCTAAATGCTAGATGCTAAACTCATAACTGGTTGGCTTCTTTTAAACTAGAAATAATTGTAATGTTCAGAACAGCAAGTGTCCAAGCTCTTGGGAAAAAAATGCTATTTGGAAGGAAACCATTTATAATTAAAAGGGAAGAGAATATACCATGCCCAAATGTGCTTCCTTGCCAGAAGGATTATTGCTGTTCAGTTGCTAAGTCATGTACGACTATTTGCGACCCTATGGACTGCAGCACACCAGGCTTCCCTGTCCTTCACTATCTCCCAGAGTTTGCTCAAATTCGTGTCCACTGAGTTGGTGATGCCATCCAACCACCTCATCCTCTGGTGCCCCCTTCTCCCCCTGCCTTCAATCTTTCCCAGCATCAGGGTCTTTTCCAATGAGTCAGCTCTTCACATTAGGTGGCCAAAGTGTTGGAGGATTATTGGGGGANAATTCGTGTCCACTGAGTTGGTGATGCCATCCAACCACCTCATCCTCTGGTGCCCCCTTCTCCCCCTGCCTTCAATCTTTCCCAGCATCAGGGTCTTTTCCAATGAGTCAGCTCTTCACATTAGGTGGCCAAAGTGTTGGAGGATTATTGGGGGATGGTTATTTTTGAGAGGCTGCAGATACTGGAGTATCTCTGAAAACAGTAGAAGCTGGCTTTTTGAGAGGGAGATTTGTATTTCAAGAGAAAAAGAAAAATCTCCATTTGTAAAGATATCTCCATCTCCATAGAGAAGGAGGACTCTAAGTCTCTAGAAACCCTGTTGGGGAGAAGGCAAGAGCTTAGGTCTCCATCACAGCCACACCCTTGTTTACTGTGCTTCCCTGATAAACAGCATCCCAACCCTAAGGCCTTTTTATCTTTGGCTGAAGACGGTCCTTCAGGGGGTGTATGGGCCATTTCTGGCAGTTACTTTTCCTGGATCTCTCCCCCGTGTACAGGAGGCAAACAGGAAAAAAGCCTTCTAGTAAATCCTCCACGTGCGAACAGGTTCCATTCTCAGAGTGCATTCGTAAGTCCAATTTGTCCATAAGTCTAAGTTAGCCTAGGTGCTCAGCTGACAGCCAGCTTTGTAGAATCGTAATAGTTTAGAGTGATGCATAGTTGTCATATAAATGCTACGTTAAAAAATAATAATAATAAAGAAAACAGTATAGGATCTTGAGAAGCACCATAGTCCAGTACAGCAGCTGCCATACAGGGGCCGGCGTGGAGTGAACAGGCCAGAAGGCGGGGGGAGGAGAGGGGCTGGGAGACGGTGGAGCTGAAGGACCGTCAGCAACACGGGACGGAGGGCGGGCTGCGGTTTCACTCACGCTTTTTAATGCGGGTGACATGGTTTCTGGTTCCTCACTGGGTTCAACTCCATCTATCCCCTTGAAGAAAACAACTCGGTGAGGTCTGGGCAGTGGGTCTGTTTTTCTCCCCATAGATGACACGGTAGCTGTGGGCTGCGTTCTGGATGGCCGCTGCAGCCTCCGTGCACCCTTCTGCCTTCAGGTCCTGAGCCGCAAACCCTAACAGTGCCCACTCAAATAAAGGAAGAGCCCGTACCGTTTCCTGCACCCTGACCCTCTGGCAGGGTCCTTGCAGGTCCTCCTTCTTGTTGCTCTCAGGCATTTCTCTGGGCCTCTGATTCTTGGCGCTTATTCGCAGTACCAGCTCCATCTCTGCTGCTTTTACAACTGCTCCTGGACATCCTGGGCTGGAAACAAAGGTCATATACTACTGTGCCCTATACAGTACAAGGCACTAAAGTACACAGAGACACACTGCTTGTGGAGGATGCATGCACGTGACAGTGTACACCTCGAACTACCTCAACGTACACACGAACTACCTCACGGGACTGGTCATGAGCACACATGTTCCCTTCAGTTCGCTCGTCTATAGGGGAGGGCTCGTCTGTAGGGGACTCACTGTGTTTCTTTTCCTCTCATCATCTGTCTTTGTTACTGGGAGTTTCACCCAAGATACTAGGAAGGTAGAAGGCAAAATTATTGCCCCTCCTCCTCCCGTAAGGTTGATTCAGAATTTTAAATGCACTTTTGAATTCTTTTTTGGACTATGATGATGTAATGCATTGCTTTTCGGTGTTCTAAACTGTCTGGCCATAGGATTTATTTTCTGTTTGAGAAGAAAGAACAAAACACTTGGCTTTCTTCCATTCGTAAGAGCAGTTGATCATAAGCCCTGTTTGGACTTGTCAGCTGAGTCTTTGAACTGTTTCTCCCAGATCCCAAGAGATGACTTGAGCTGCAGGTATTTCCCTTAAAAACTCTGGGACTTTGTATCCAAGTCCAGGGGAACAATGGTGTGTCAACGATATATTAGCCTTATTTAACCCTTACATGGGCTTCCCAAGTGGCTCATTGGCAAAGAAACGGCCTGCCAATGCGGGAAATGTAAGAGATGTGGATTTGATCCCTGGGTCAGGATCCCCTGGAGAAGGAAATGGCAAACTGCTCCAGTGTTCTTGCCTGGAGAGTCCCATGGACGGAGGATCCTGGTGGGGCTGCAGTCTACTGGGTCGCAGAGAGAGTCAGTCACGGCCTAGCGACTAGACGACAACAGCTCTGACGTAAGATATAAGGGCCCTGCTCTTTTCTTTCCATTGCCCTTCCAGTATTAATAACTGAGATCATCCATTTTTAGGACAGTTTCAGGGGCTGGCCTCTGAAAACACAGGGGACCCTGGGCGTAACAGCTCTTAAGAGTGAAAGTGATCCCCAGGATTGTTGTTTAAACTCCTCTGCCCGTGGGATTCTCCAGGCAAGGAAGGATACTGGGGTGGATTGCCATGCCCCAATCTTCCTGACCTAGGGATCGAACCCTCATCTCATGTCTCATTGGCAGGAGTTCTTTCCACTAACGCCACCTGGGGCGCCCCCTACAGGCTCCTAGCTTCTAAGTCTCCTGAGGCCTCCAGAATCTCACTGGCCGGGGTGTCTCTCCCCCTGCTCGCCGAGACCTTTGCCTTCCAGGCCCTTCGGAGCCCTGCATGACGCTGACCCGCGATGCAGCATGATGGTGCTCCTGCACGGCAGACAGAAATAACCCTGACCTACAAAAATCGTCAGAAAGAACTGGCACGAGAAACGCAGGCGAAAAGAAATCTCTCTCGGGAGGCGAAACAGCTTCTGCAAAGAATAGATACGCACACGCTTTGATGTCTGAAAGCCAGAGGCACTCAGAAGCCTCTAGAGAGAAAACTTTACAAATAGAACTGTTTTTAAAGTTCTCAGGGACTCCACTCAGAACCGGGTCTCCCAAAGACGTTCGGTGAAGGCCACTGACAATAGCTAACGGGTCTTGATGGCTTGCCATCAGCTGAGACCATGGCCGATATGCCTCACAACAAGGGAGGCCGCTGTTATTATTATTATTACCTTTATTTTATAGGCGGAGAAACTGAGGCACTGCGGGGGGGAGCCCAGTGATACGGATCCAAGCTTCATGATTCCATAGCACATGTGGGTTTCCATCTACTTTCGCCGTTCTTCACTATTCAGGGTTTCCCAGGTACTTCAAGAAGCATGGCTGACTCTTCTAGGAAAATTGATTGTTGGTGATGAGTCTAGGGCTACAGATTCATACTTAACACTTGAGCACTTGATCTGTTCCCCCAAGCGAAGCCAGCCAGCAAAGTACTTCCTCGACTCCTCCGGCTTGGAAAAGGTCAGGTCGAAGCCTGTAGTCTGCAGACACCCACTCTCCGCGGAGCGATCTGAACCATAATTTGTTCCCGCCAAAGTGACATTTTTCCAATTTGAGTCCAACATTGTTCAGAAGCAAGTGCATGTCCCCTGGGGCGCCTCCCGCGTTGTTCTGCAGCAGATGACAAACCAACAGTATCACCTAAATAAAAATTCCAGCGTGGGCTTAAGTAAATTAATCCTGACAAGAATAAATTGAATAATCTTCGGGAAATGGCAAGAGCTTGGATCTTGCCAGATGGCTTTTATCTGTCCCTGGCGTGGGTCCTTGGTGGCAGATTAAAAAAAAAAAAAAAAAAAAAAACCTGCCTTGGGTTTATTGATTTTGTTCCTTAGTTGATTAACACCTGCCATTTCTGTGTGAGTAAATCAAAATCATATATGGATTCATCCTTGCAAACTCATCATATTTTCATTTGAGGAAGAAAAGAAAATGCATGCTTCCCCTGGTCAGAATGGCATCAAACAGGCAGGGAACTGCTTTTGCCTGCCTGTTTTCTAGATGATATCTCCAAAGGTTCAAACAATCTACACTTTTATCTCTCCCATACCAAACTAATCTCTACTTTCTCTTCAGGTTCCTTAGAGTAGGGTCCTAACCTCCAGTGTCTAATGCCTGATGATTTGAGTTGCAGCTGATGTCATAATAACAGAAATAAATGCAATACCCTTGAATCATTCTGAAACCATTCTTCCTCACCCCCCATCCTTGGAAACATTGTCTTCCATGAAACCTGTTCCTGGTGCAAAAATGGCTGGGGCCTCTGCCTTACAGGATGACTTCAAAGAGAATTTTCAGTGGGAAGCAGGGCACTCCTCTGCCTGCAAGGTCAGTTGGAGACCTCAGCTGTTAAATTAGGAGTCTGAGTGGGAAAAACGTGACTCCATGTCCTCAGACTGTGCTTCTCAGATCGTCCCGGGTATCTCACTGTCTTAATCTGACTGGTGGTTAAACAGCTGAAATTTATTTTGCTGAAGGTCTGGAGGCTGAAGTTCTCAGAGCAGGGTGTCAGTATAGTCAGGTTCTGGAGGGCGCTCTCTTCCTGACAAGCAGATGACGTTTTCTCGCTGTGTCCATGTGTGGCCTCTTCTTGGGAGATCAGAGAAGCTCTCTCACGTCTTCCCTCTAGTGCCTCTTCTTGTGGGTATTTAGTCAGTAAGTTGTGTCTGACTCTTTGTGACCCCATGGACTGCAACAGGCCAGGCTTCCCTGTCCTTCACTATCTCCCGGAGTTTTCTCAAACTTATGTCCACTGAGTCAGTGATGCCATCCAACCATCTCATCCTCTGCCACCCTCTTCTCCTCCTACTCTCAGCCTTTCCCAGCATCAGGGTCTTTTCCAGTGAGTCAGCTCTTCACATCCGATGGCCAAAGTATTGAAGCTTGAGTGTCTCTTCTTATCAAGGCACTAATCCTATTAAATCAGGATCCCATCCTTACAACTTCATTGAACCTTAATTATGTTTTTAGAGGCCCATCTCTAAAGACAGCCAACATGGGGTTCAAGGGCTTCAAACTATGCATTTGGGAGATACAACCATTCTGTCCACAACACTTTTTAAAATGTGGGTTCTGATTCAAGATCTCTGTGTAAGTATATGTGTGTGCATGTGTGTGTGTAATACAACATATATAATACAACATGCAATGTATATAATGTACAATGTATATAATATGATGTGTATATAGTATAATACAATGCATATAATACAATGGAACTCAGCCATAAAAAGAAAAAGATAATGTCATTTGCAGCAATAAAGGACAGAAATGGTATGGACATAACAGAAGCAGAAGATATTAAGAAAAGGTAGTAAGAATACACAGAAGAACTATACAAACAAGATCTTCGTGAACCAGATAACTATGATGGTGTGATCACTTACCTAGAGTCAGACATCCTGGAATGTGAAGTCAAGTGGGCCTTAGGAAGCATCACTACAAACAAAGCTAGTGGAGGTGATGGAATTCCAGCTGAGCCATTTCAAATCCTAANTCTTCGTGAACCAGATAACCATGATGGTGTGATCACTCACCTAGAGTCAGACATCCTGGAATGTGAAGTCAAGTGGGCCTTAGGAAGCATCACTACAAACAAAGCTAGTGGAGGTGATGGAATTCCAGCTGAGCCATTTCAAATCCTAAAAGATGATGCTGTTAAAATGCTGCACTCAATATGCCAGCATATTTGGAAAACTCAGCACTGGCCACAGGACTGGAAAAGGTAAATTTTCATTCCAATCCCAAAGAAAGGCAATACCAAAGAATGTTCAAACTACTGCACAATTACACTCATCTCACATGCTAGCAAAGTTATTCTCAAAATTCTCCAATCCGGGCGTCAACAGTACATGAAACATGAACTTCCAGATGTTCAAGCTGGATTTAGAAAAGGCAGAGGAACCAGAGATCAAATTGTCAACATCCACTAGATCATCAAAAAAGCTAGAGAGTTCCAGAAACACATCTACTTCTGCTTTATTGACTATGCCAAAGCCTTTGACTGTGTGGGTCACCAGAATTTTCTAGCATCACTGGAAAATTCTTCAAGAGTCGGGACTAGCAGACCACCTGACCTACCTCCTGAGAAATCTGTATGCAAGTCAGGAAGCAACAGTTAGAACTGGACATGGAACAACAGACTGGTTCCAAATTGGGAAAGGAGTATGTCAAGGCTACGTATTGTCACCCTGCTTATTTAACTTATATGAAGGATACATTTCACATTTCGTGTGAAATGCTGGACTGGATGAAGCACAAGCTGGAATCAAGATTGCTGGGAGAAATATTAATAACCTCAGATACACAGATAACACCACCCTTATGGCAGAAAGTGAAGAACTTAAGAGCCTCTTGATGAAAGTGAAACAGGAGAATGAAAAAGCTGGCTTACAGCTCAACATTCAAAAGAACTAAGATCATGGCATCCAGTTCCATTACTTCATGGCAAATAGATGGGGGAAACAATGGAAACAGTGAGAGACTTTATTTTGGGGGGCTCCAAAATCACTGCAGATGGTGATTGCAGCCATGAAATTAAAAGACACTTGCTCCTTGGAAGAACAGTTATGGCCAACCTAGACAGTATATTAAAAAGCAGAGACATTACTTTGCCAACAAAGGTCCATCTAATCAAAGCTATGGTTTTTCCAGTAGTCATGTATGGATGTGAGAGTTGGATCATAAACAAAGCTGAGCGCTGAAGAATTGATGCTTTTGAACTGCGGTGTTGGAGAAGACTCTTGAGAGTCCCTTGGACTGCAAGGAGATCCAACTTGTCCATCCTAAAGGAGATCAGTCCTAAATATTCACTGGAAGGACTGATGCTGAAGCTGAAGCTCCAATAATTTGGCCACCTGATTTGAAGAACTGACTCATTGGAACAGACCCTGATGCTGGGAAAGATTGAAGGCCGCAGGAGAAGGGGACGACAGAGGGTGAGATGGTTGGATGGCATCACTGAGTCAATGGACATGAGTTTGAGAAAACTCCCGGAGATGGTGAAGGAAATGGAAGCCTGGCGTGCTGCAGTCCTTGGGGTCTCAAAGAGTTGGACACGATCGAGTGACTGAACAACAAGAAAAAAAAAGGCAAATGGATGTGTCTGCAAAACAGAAGCAGACTCACAGATATAGAAAGCAAGCCAGTGATCACCAAAGGGAAGCAGGAAAGCAGAGGGACAGATTAGACACACGGGATTAAGAAGCACATGGATACAATACATAAGCACCAAGGATATATTGTATGGCCCAGGGAATTGCAGCCATTATCTTACTATAGTTTTTAATGGAGTACGATCTTGAAGAAAAAGAATCACGGAATCACCATGCTGTACATCTGAAACTAATATAATATTATATATCAACTATAGTAAAAAAAAAAAAAAAAAGAAAACACTAAGTAATCCTAACCTTGTTTCATTTGCGGAAATTTAGAGGCAGGTGTGAAAAACACCCCACACAGTTCCTGGCACCAAAGGGACCTGCCTTCACTGCTCACAGGTTCTAGCCCACTTTGCTGGGAGCAAAACAGTCTGTTACAAAGAAAACAAAGCCTTCTCCCTGTGACATTGTCTGTTCTGGTTCCACTCTTGATTCACGTGGACCTAGCGTTTGCTGTGCTGGATCCATCACTATGGTGATAGCCTTGCACTTGCATCCACAGTATCCTCGTGACACGGCAGCAGAACATCCCAACCCAAGAGGGAGAGAGTCAACAGGGCTGTAGACTTCACTGATATCCAACAGGGGCGCTGTTGTTTGCAGATGCCTCCGCAGCCCTGCCCCGCCCGTTGTGCTCTCCTCCCGCGCCTCCCTTGCTAGCATCCTCAGACCGGAAACCTTGGACTAGTCCTTGAGCCCATCTTCTCCTCGCCTCCCACAGCCAGTCTTTGAGGACGCCTGTTGATCTGTGCACACTCTGACCGTGGCTCCCTGCCTCCCCTGCCCACCACTCCCCTTGCCATCACCATCATCTTCCACCTGAATTCCCACACTTGTCTCACTTGCACTTTTGGCCCCCAGCTGTCTCTTCTATTTAAAGAGAAGTCAGCTAAAGTCTTGTCTGCTGGTCCAGTGGTTGGGAGTCTCCCTTGCACCACAGGGGACACTGGTTCAATCCCTGGTCTGGGAAGGTCCCACATAATGCAGAGCAACTAAGCCCGTGAGCCACGACTGCTCAAGCCTGTGCATCTGGAGCCTTGGCTCTGCAACAAGGAAAGCCACCGCGGGGAGAAGGCCACACACAGCAACGAGGGAGCAGCCCCTTCTGGCCACAGCCAGAGAAAAGCCTGCCTGCAGCGATGAAGACCCAGCACAGTCAACAATAAAAATAAATTAAAAAGCAGCTAATACCTGTTCTCTCTTCATAGCCTCTGAGTGGAAGTGATGAGCTGTGGGCAAGGTTGTGGAGAGACCAGAAACTTGCTCATGGCCTGCAGGAGAGTATAATGTTGCAGCCGCTGGGGAGTACCATATGGCAGCTCCTCAAAGACTTATGCCTGAAATTAGCGAGTAATTCAGCAGTTTAACTTTTGGACGTGTACCCGAAAGGACTGAAAGCAGGGACTTGAACAGATGTGTGTACACCCACATTCATAGAAGCACTGTTCATGATAACCAGAATGTGGAGATGACCCAGTGACTACCCAGGGGATGAGCGGATAGACAAAATGAGGTCTCTCCTTACAGTGGGATATAATCCAGCCTCAAAGAGGAAAGAAGTCCTGAGACATACTACGGCATGGGTGAAGGCATGATGCTGAGTGAAATAAGACACTCGTGTGTCAGTCGCTCAGCCGTGTCCAGCTCTTTGCCACCCTATGGACTGTAGCCCGCCACGCTCCTCTGTCCGTGGGGTTCTCCAGGCAAGAATACTGGAGTGGGTTGCTGTGCCCTCCTCCAGGGGATCTTCCTGACCCAGGGATCAGACCAACATCTCCTCTCTCTGCTGCATTGGCAGGTTGGTTGCTTACCACCAGCGCCATCTGGGAAATCCTCACACTAAGAACAAAAGTAACTCTGGCTGGTTGCTCACTGATGTCACCTCCCACTTTTTCCCTAACAGGCTTCCCAGCCACAGAGACCTCCCACCCCTTGACCTTCTCCACCCCATTGCCCCTCAGGGCCTTTTGCACCTGTTCTCTCCTCTTCTGAGATACTCTTTCCCAGATGGCCACACGCATAGCTCATCCCCCAGCTGCCTTCAAGCCTTTACTCAGTTGCCAGCTCTCTTCAAATTTAAAGTCTTCCTCAGCATTTCCCACTCCCTACATGCTCAGTTACTAAGTTGTGTCTGACTCTTTGTGACCCCCAAAGAGTAGCCCACCAGGCTCCTCTGTCCATGGGATTTTCCAGGCAAGAGTACTGGAGTGGGTTGCCATTTCCTCNCAGCTCTCTTCAAATTTAAAGTCTTCCTCAGCATTTCCCACTCCCTACATGCTCAGTTACTAAGTTGTGTCTGACTCTTTGTGACCCCCAAAGAGTAGCCCACCAGGCTCCTCTGTCCATGGGATTTTCCAGGCAAGAGTACTGGAGTGGGTTGCCATTTCCTCTTGCAGTGATCTTCCCGACTGAGGGATGGAACTCCATCCCCTTCTCCCTGCTTTATTTCCCTTCATGGAATGTTTCCTCTTCTAAACATCAAACATTATTGATGTTTCCTTTTTGTTTTCTGTCTTTTCCAGCAAAATGTGAGCATCACTAGGGCAGGGCCTTCCTGTGTTTTATATGTTAGGTTTTCCATGCCTAGAGCAGGACTTGGCAAGAAGAAGGGGCTGAATGTATATCTTTTGAAAATGAATATCACAATTGCTTGTGCGTGTATGTGCCGTTTTGTGTAACTTGGGAGTTCCTTGAGGGTTGAAACCATGTTTTTTCTTTTCATCTTTACATTCCAAAGCAACAAGAAAAATGCATAAGAAGTAGGTATGTGACAAATATGGATGAATAGAAGGATGATATTTAGATGGATGGATGGATGAAGAATTGTGGATGGATGCATGATGGATGGATAATGGATGGATGAATGGATGGTGGATGGATGGATGGATGACAGATGATGGACCAGTTGGATGGATGGATGACTGGACAGATGGATGGATGGATGCATGGATGGATGGATGGATGGAAGGAGGGCTAAAAACAGACAGTGATGACTTTGAGTTGAAGAAAGCTAGATTTGACAGTCTCAAATCTAGAATGGGCAAGAGACTTTAATTCCCAGTAAGGGCAATCTCTGCTGATATACGGAAAGGTGTCTGAGGTGGGCGCATCATTTTATGAGCCATCCATTACTCTTTGCTCTGACTTCTGATCCATAGCTTTGCCTTCCCCTCACATCTGCATGCACTAAAGCTTAGCTATGGCATCCATATGTCTCTAATGCAAACAGCAGGGCATACACTTCTAAAAAGCGCTATAAAGGGCAATGGCTTGAGAAACAACCATCAGGGGCGTGAGCTTTTTATTATTTTAAAGGGCATTTCAACGACACCGCTGAACGTTTTCTGACCATAAGTCTGACTCCTGTCCTCTCTCTCTTTCTTTTCTCCTCCTCTCAGGATATCAAAGCAGACTGCAATACTTGTGTGGAAATAGAGGACAGAAAGGTAAGTCTATATTTTTCATCCTTTTGGTTTCAAACAAAACAAGATTTCTGTGATTTAAACCTAAGTGTTGAAGGTATGCCTTGCTGGAAGACGGCTTGCAAAGGTGATTTTCTCCTCCTCTCAGGATATCAAAGCAGACTGCAATACTTGTGTGGAAATAGAGGACAGAAAGGTAAGTCTATATTTTTCATCCTTTTGGTTTCAAACAAAACAAGATTTCTGTGATTTAAACCTAAGTGTTGAAGGTATGCCTTGCTGGAAGACGGCTTGCAAAGGTGATTCACATTCTGGTTTTAGACACGTACAGCCAATCGCGTTTTTAAAATGTCTGGTTTTTTTTTTTTTTTTTTTCCTTTGCAATCTGAATTAGATCTGACAACTTCACTGAAGATTGCGTAATGTAATTACATGTTAAAAAACATTGTGCTGATTTTTGTTTTAGTCATCTGCTTCTTTTCAGAAAAATAGCTCATTTATCCTTACCTCATTTCACATTTTAGTGGAATATTTTGGTTGATTATTATGTGTAATATGCCATATATGATATAGAATTATAGGACATTGCATCTATAACAGAAGAATGTATACTCTTAGGCTTTTTAGGGTGTGCTCCTGAAAATAAATATAACTGATTTATAGGTGTATATATATATATATATATNGGTTTCAGTATCTGCAAAATACCTCCCAGCTGATGACTCAGTGTTATCTTCTGCCCTTGAGAAGGAGCTAAAGGTCCCTGACTCCGCTTCATGACTAAACTCATATAGTTTGGTCCTGTTTGACTGTTTTCCTTTGCTTCTGCCTTTTCTCACTTCTCTGATTAAACTTATTCTTTGACTAAAGTTCTTCTGCAGACAAGAGGTGGGTGGAGGACATGGGAGGGAGGGACCATGAGGCCCCGCCGTGTTTCGGGATGACACGTGAATTCTCTGAGCCTTTGACTGTATGCGACTGGCAGTGACTCCTAGCAACACACCCACTGCCGCGCTCGCTTCCACTTTTTGCTGTCTTACACTCTCATGGTGTTTTATTCCCTTTGTTCAAGAGAAAGGCTTTTCTTTTTTCCTCCTCTGAGTTCTCTTCTGATTTTTATTTTTTTAATGTTCTTGAGTCACACATCAGGGCTGCCCTTTCTCTGGGTGTCCTAAGATGGCTGGAAGTGGGGTGAGATGCAGGATGTAATTCTGCCGCTCAGGGTCCTGTCTCTTGGTGGGAAAGTCCTAATGAAATCTAGTTCCCCCCGGAGGAGGGGTAGTGTCCCCACCCTGAGAAGCGCCGGTCCCATCCCTCCGGCCAGAGACGGGGCGTGAGGTCACGGAGGCAGACAGCCGCCCCGGCATCTAGGATACCGTGTCTAGGATGCCGTTTGGGTATTCTGTCACTCCGACGTGTCATTATGAAATTGCACCACTGAAGTGATGACCCTCTCTCCTGTATGAGCGCGCGTGTGTGTGTGTGTGTGTGCATGTGCGTGCACGCACTTCCCCCTCTATCCATTCCAAATGCCTCTGGCAAAATCAGTAATTTGACAAAGTGGAATTGAAGTGACAGGCGATGACAGAGGTGCCAAAAGAATAAGTCAGCTGGCCTCTGAGGAGGCCGCCCCTCGGCCCCGGGTGCAGTTTTATGAAACGCTGAGAGCTCTGGAGGAGACCTAGCAGTGTTTTCTTTAAAGCTCGATTGCCTTTGGTTAAGAAAGCTTAGCGTGATACCCACTGGGCTAGATGGCTTCCAGGAATTGCTTGCTTTTCTCTCGTTCCTCCCTTCTCTTTCACCTCCCTTCTTCCTTGGCTGCCTCTCCTCCCTATATTCTGTATACAGGGATATATTTGTGTGCTTCCATCTGTGTTTTCATCTGACATATTGTTGAGGATCTTCTCGACAGAAGAATTTTAGAAAACAGAAGATCTCAAGCTTTCAGTAGGGTCCAGTAGGGTCCTGGGGGCTTTCCAGGTGGCTCAGGGGTAACGAATCTACCTGTTAATGCAGGAGACCTGGGTTCGATCCCTGAGTCGGGAAGATCCCTTGGAGGAGGACATGGCAACCCACTCCAGTGTTCTTGCCTGGAGACTCCCAGGGACAGAGGAGCCTGGCGGGCTGCAGTCCATGGGGTCACAGAAGCAGGCATGATTGAGCAGCTGAGCATGTGCGCACACAGTAGGGTCCCTCCCCATCGAGCTCCTCCAGTTTCAGGCCTCTTCCCACTCTCCTCCACTCGGTAGGGCCATTTCCCTTGAGATGAGTCATTTTCCCATCGAATCCTAGACCAGATAGAATGATGGGAGATTAACGGTGAGTCTGAAGAGGTGGAGAGAGCCCTCGTCTTAATGAAGAGGCATAAAACCACTCTTCGTCGCCTGCATGGGCTGTGCTCTGAGTCTGTTGACAGAAGGAGAGAATATATATATATATATATATATATATTTTTTTTTTTTTTTTT
>SJYX01019280.1:681857-734034 GCA_006410675.1 Oreotragus oreotragus
TATATTTTTTTTTTTTTTTTTTGCTCTCCATTTCTCAGTTTCTCTGTATCCTAGCCGCCTCTTTTCCATCGGCAGACGGTGAGCTAATTGTCTCTTGGAGAAGCCTGCCTGCTTGTTTATGGAGGGATTCATGGTGTGTACCGGAGTGTGATTTCATTTTCAGCTTCCCATTCACTTTCAAGCCCAGCCATGAGCAGCGCCCCTGAGTCTGGGCCCCGCACTTGGATGGTTTCCTGGATATTTCCTAAAAATCACCCAGAGGATGTCACAGGCAGATCTGAAAGGCCGGTAGCATGTTTTTTATTCCTCTAAGTGGGAAGCAGAGCTCAAAAGGTCTCCCATAGCGACTCTGTGACCTGATCTTGAGAGCCTTTTGTACTTTAAGTCAGTGTCCAGAGGATCATCCCAACCCAGAGATCAAACCTACGTCTCAACAGGCCAGGGCCACAGAGCTAATGCAGGTTTAGCCAAGGCAATGCCAGGTAACCCATTCCTCCAGGTGGCTGCCTGGCCTTGCAAAACCTTCTGCGTTTGACTTTACACGACCTGCGTTGCTTGTGGGAAACGGAGGCATTTACGTTCATTTTTATTTGTGGTGTAAAATCCATTTGAATTTCAATACTCTTATGAGGACTGAGGTCCAGGTGATGAGAACAGAAACTGATGGATCAGTCAGGAGGGGAAACTGTCAGGAGAAGATGAGAGCCCATTTGTCAAAGGCTATAAACACCGGCAGGGCTTTCTCTCCTCACTTACCACGTGGCTTGGTGTGGCTAAACAGCTTCCCATCTGATACAAAATTGCATGGGCGAAGTTTGAGAGGTTTTCAAAGTTAAGGCGACTTTCAGATTGGGTCCAAGTGAAGCTGTGCTGTGTGACTGGTGATACTCCGGTGCCGTGGTGAGTGCTGGGAGTTTGGAACATTTCCTGTTTCAATACTTAATCTGGATCAGGCATCCTTAAGTACCGCCTGATACTGACAACAGCTAACGTACAAGGAACCATGGTCATCCCCCATTATGCAAAGTGAAAGCAAGGAAGCTCAGAGAGGTTGAAAGTTTTGCGCGAGATCACCCAAGCTGCATCACAGGCTAGGACGTAAATTCAGAGATTCTTATTTCTGAAGCTGTATTCCTAGCCCTGATGCTATATACTGCCTCGTGCTGTGCTCTGCTGAGTCTCTTCAGTTGCGTCTGGCTCTCTGACCCTACGGACCTTAGCCCGCCAGGCTCCTCTGTCCATGGGATTCTCCAGGCAAGAATCCTGCAGTGGGCTGCCATTCTCTCTTCCAGAGGATCTTCCCAACCCAGAGATCAAACCTACGTCTCTTATGTCTCCTGCACTGGCAAGTGAGTTCTTTATCATTAGCACCACTCAGAAAGCTCCAAATACCGCCTTACAGACACCCTGCTGCTGCTACTGCTGAGTCACTTCAGTCTTGTCTGACTCTGTGCGACCCCATAGACGGCAGCCCACCAGGCTTCCCCGTCCCTGGGATTCTCCAGGCAAGAACACTGGAGTGGGTTGCCATTTCCTTCTCCAACAGACACACTAACGAGAATTAAATGTGTGAAATGTAAGAATAGCCCTTTCCAACTCATGCATTTGTACCTGGACTGGTATCTTCACCCATTTTCGGGTAAATAGCCTAGTTTTCAATCTGGGGCATCCTTTCAATGCCCACATTTAGTTCTGAGTTATGGTGGAGATTTATCAAAGCCTCATGAAGCCTGGCCTTCTGGAGTGCCCCTGGCACCTGGCCGTGGGAATACCAGGATTTCTTCTGGTCTTGCAGACAAGAGATAATGGCACCAGGATGCAGTTCTGGCTTCAGTTTTCAACAGACCTGGTGCGGTTCCTAGCTTTTGCTCTTCTCGCAACATCTGTGCAAGGGTTTAAAATTCTGAGCTCAAAGCCTGCGGTAACAGAGGACCCCCATTAAAACCATCCATATGCTAGAGCTGGGACAATGGAAGTGTCTGACTCTTTGCAACCCATGGGCTGTAGCCCGCCAGGCTCCTCTGTCCGTGGGATTCTCCAGGCAAGAACAATAGATTGGGTTGCCATTTCCTCCTCCAGGGGATCTTCCCGACCCAGGTCTCCTGCATTGCAGGTGGATTCTTTGCCATCTTAACCAACAGGGAATCCCAAAGTTCTGGACTTTAATCCCAGTTCTCTCACATAGCGACTCTGTGACCTGATCTTGAGAGCCTTTTGTACTTTAAGTCAGTGTCCATTCTTTCCATCTGTAAACTGGAGATAATAAAATCCACTTGGAATTTTGATTTGAGGCAGTGACAAGGTAATACTGCAAAGTCGTGTGTATAGTGCCGGGCACAGAATGAGAACTCAGTCAACCGCACCTACTTTTCTCTTTTGTTTTTCCTAGGATCCACACTCACAGACATTCTGTATCACTTATAATGAAATTTCTTTAAAACAATGAGCCCCCTGAAAAGTGTTATGGGGGCTCAGAGAAATGGGCAGCCCATAGGACCTAGTCGACCTTGGGAATGTTTTACAGAAGAAGAGATGCTTGGCTGAAGTCAGGAAATAACAGGGTCACCTGGCTGCTGTATCCAGGCAGGAATCACACATTAGTGAAGTGAGATAGAGGTTAATTGTAGGGGCATACGGTAAATCCCCTCCATGAAAGCAAGCTCCATCCCAAGAGTGAGTTCGAAAGTCCAATTTATTTGTCAGTCCAACAGAGTTGGGCTTCCCTGATAGCTGAATTGGTAAAGAATCTGCCTGCAATGCAGGAGACCCCAGTTTGATTCCTGGGTCAGGAAGATCCCTTGGAGAAGGGATAGGCTACCCACTCCAGTATTCTTGGGCTTCCCTTGTGGCTCAGCTGGTAAAGAATCTGCCTGCAATGCTGGAGACCTGGGTTCCATTCCTAGGTTGGGAAGATCCCCTGGAGAAGGAAAAGACTACCCACTCCAGTATTTTGGCCTGGAGAATTCCATGGACTGTACAGTCTGTGGGGTCTCAAAGACTTGGACACAGCTGAGTGACTTTCACTTCACTATTTCCAACAAAGTTAGCCTAAGTCCCCAACTAACATGATCGACTATATAGTACTGTACTGTTATAGGTTTATAATACTTTTCACACAAATAATGCAAATAAAAAATACAAATAAAAAAATAAGGAAACATTTTTAATCTTATAATACAGTATTTTGAAAAATACAGTAGTCTAGTACAACAGCTGGCACACCAGGGCTGGAGTCGAGTGAACAGGCAAGAAAAGTTACTGCCTGGAGGAGGAGGCGGGTGGGAGATGGTAGAAGCTAAGGACCGTCAGCCACAGGAGATCGAGGGCGAGCTGCAGTTTCACTCACTTCTGATGCTGATGAAACACCCGTTTGCATCTTTGAAAGTCTGCAACTTGAAGGCCCGTATGTAGGGGACTGACTGTATGAAGTGTCGGGGGGCCTTGAACTCAAGAGCAGGGCCCCTGTGTGGGGCTGCTATTCGGGGAGGGCATATTCAGTGCTGCCGCTTTCTCAGCCAGTTTGGAAATCCGGATGTTAATATAAACATCCTGCTGAGTTTTGTGCAAACTAGATAAAACATATATTCAGGAAAGAGTCATGAGACTTGCAAGGCTTGAAATGTACAAGTTGAGCCTCATGGATGAGGAAGAGGTCTGGTGTGTGTAATATCCCCCCGGGGGCAGTGTCTGATGAAGGCCCTCTTGGCAGAGGGAACAGCATAGAAGAAAACACAGAGGTGGAGGAGAGGGCGACATGTGCAGGGGAGATCAGGGTCCAATGCGCATGTCCAGGAGTGGCCAGAAGGGAAACTGGCACGGTGAGTAGGTGGAGTGTTACGGAAGGTGTTGGTTATTACACCGGTGGACTAGGGCTTTATGTCCATCTCCCTCCCAGTGAAAGAGAGAGTAAGGGAGGGCATGACCTTGCTGAACGGGGCCAGAATTATGTGGCACCAGGGAGGTAGCTGAAGACTCGCGTGGCTAACTCAGCCAAAGAGGGAGCCATGAGGGAGAAAGGAGAGGGGACAGAACACAGAGATGGGCCCACAGAGGCTGGCCCCGGCTGAGTGCAGGTGTGCAGGGAGATGAAGGCTCTGATGAGAACAAGCTGATATCAGCCAGGACCCTGAAAAAAAATAATGGGGCGGGGTGGTCTGCCAGGCGCCCTCCTTTAAAAAATGTTTGGGAGGGACTTCGCTGGTGGTCCAGTAGTTAAGACTTTGAGCTTTTCCAATGACGGGAGCGTGGGTTCAATCCCTGGTTGGGGAACTAAGATCCCACATGCTGTGGGGGTGCAGCTGCCCCCTGCCCCCAAGAAACAGAAACAAACAAAACCCCATTCGAGATGTCTGAACAAGGAAGACCATGTTTCCTGAGGTCCAGCATCACCCAAGTGTGACATTCAGATTTCAGATGAGGGACGGTGGGGTCTGCAGACCCGGTCACTTAGTGAAGGGGTGTCAGTTATTTCTTAGACCTTGGGTTTACATCAAGGAGACAGAGTTTGGAGCCGTGTTTGTTTCTGTAACAAACACAAAGACCCAGCACATTGGTGATTCGACTTTTTTAACCAAGAGACTAGTAACCCTTGACAAACAATTCTGTTGATACTGTTTAGCTATAATTTAGTGACATTGTTTTACTTTTGAATGAGGGTTACATTCTTTCTCTGACAAAGGATCCTGCTCTGTCCTTTTATGTCAGTAAGCTATTTTTAAAAACAATCTACTTACAGTTTTTAAAAGTATTCTTTAATCTGTTAAGGACACAGTGCTTGAGTTCATTTAATGACCATCAGATGCATATAGGAAAAGTGTGCGTATGGATTACAAATCAGGAGTTTAGAAAACCCACCGTTTTCTAATGGTGATTTGCAATCAAGGAAGAAGTTCGGGTTTGCATTTGGGATGTTTCAAACTCTAGTTGCCTGCAAGGCTGACCAGAAACGGGCAATAATGGAATTGGGGGTCCAGGCTGGAGTGCAGACAGAAGGGCATGAGTCTGAATTACTGGAGCCACATAGGAGATGAAGAGAATGGTCTGGATTTGTGAGAGAGTTTATCAACCCTACCCACGTGTTTTGGTGATTCTGAACCACGGGTCATGGATGGCTTCACCCAGGAACATGTCAGAGTCTGCTCAGCTGACGTCTCTATATACTACTGGCTGCCATGAGGAGTAAGGGAGTTGATCAACATGGACAATAAATTAATCTCCTGGATTTCAGAGGCTTAGATGCCAGTGAGGTTGAAAATGAACACGGAAGGGTCACCAGGGTTGGTTTTCTTTTAGCATTGCTATCTCGCTGTGGGGGTGGGAGGGGATTCGTCCTCTGGACTCTGACAGGCAAAACAAAGACAGAGGGAAAGGCAGGCTCCTTACCCAGAGGGGCTCTCCCAGAATGAGAAGCAGTCATGGAAGAGTTTCTCATTAGAGACAGAAATGAGGTCCTCAAGGCAGAGAGGAGCCATTGGTGAGACTCACAGAACGTGTGTGGAGATTGGATTTCTCTTCTGCTCCCACCATCCTCTGTTGAAGGCTGATGGCGCGTATGCATTACTCAGGAAGATACTCCAGGATGCCCCAAAGCTGTGGAAATGAACATTAAAGCATCCCCAGGGGTTGATAATTTGAGTTGCAATTAAAGAGGGACAAAAGATAGAGACTCCTGGGTGGGGTGCAAAGATAGAGTTTTGTAGGAAGAAGCGTGGCAAGTCTTGAGAAGTGGATAGCGGTCTGTGGCTTGAGAGAGGGCTGGAAAGCAACCACGGGCCAGGCACTGGAAGCCTTAGACACACAGGGATGTTTGTCCTTTATCCGAGAATGATGTCTGTTGTATCTGGAAGGGGATCGGATGATGTGAAAGGATCAGATGCAGAGAGACAGTGCCATGGCCCCGTGGGGTCTCCTTGCTCACAGCTTATGCGTGACTGCTGCGACCTCTGCTGGTCAGCCCTGGCTGCACTGGTCTCTGGCCAAGGAGTAGGGCTGTGTCCTCTGACACCAGCGAAGACTTGACCTCTGTGGCTTAGCCTTTCTTTTGTGCCACCTCCTGCCTCTCATGCCGCATACTCAAGACTTGGAGTCTTCTTCAGATAATGAGCTCTTGTTCCTCTTGGGCGAGGCTCTCTTTCCAAACGAGTTTGCACCCACTCACCAGCTGTGGTTGGTTTGGCCAAGCTTGGTGCTCACTCTTGTCCCCACCATCTCCTGCCAAAGAATGGTGCCCTTCAGGGCAGGCATGCTGACAGGGGTCAGCCGTTCACGGACTCGGCTCCTGTGCTCAGCATGGATTTGTGGCCGAGATCTGGGTGAGACTTGGTGTGCCCACTAGAAGCTGACCCTGCGTTGTTCTTGCTCTCTGCTGGAAACAACAGTTGAGTTAGATGTGGAGCCCGCCAACATCAGTTTTACTTAAACCTGGGCGCCAGCCAAGAGAAGGGATGATAAACCTCTGTGTCTTTAGCTGTGTGTTCAGAACCTCACAGAGGAGAGGATAGAAATGAACTTTGGAGAAGAGCCGCCTCCAAAAATGGTGGAGGGGGTGGCTGCCAAGAGATCGTTTGCATTTTCGTTCACTTGTACATAATTTACTTCAAAAGAAGATGTTGTCGTGACTGCAAAAGTCTAACAGAGGAGTTTTCTAGGTGATAGAACTGCTTTGAATTCTGATCTTCTGGTGATTAAATGAATCTATGTCTGTGTTAAAATCCAAGTAGCTGCACACCAAAATATGCCATGCTCCAAATTTTGCTGTGTGACAATTTTAAAATGGAGGAAAGCTGGGGAAAGTGGAGTGATAAATAAGAAGAGAATGGCGCCATGGAGGGGATTTTTGCAGAAACAGCAAGGCACATGTTCTTCTGTTAGTTTAATGCCATGATTTTGAGCACTTTGCATTTCAGATCTTCTACTGGAATCCTCAGATTTGAGGGCACTGGTGGTTTCTATCATCTTTTATATGATAAACAGAATAGTGTCAAATAGAAATTATGATTATAAAAGATTTATAAAAGATTTCTGGTATTGCTTCTCGGCCTTTTGGCTAAGTGTTAATCATTTAGCCATGTCCGATTCTTTGTGACCCCATGGTCTGTAGCCTGCCAGGCTCCTCTGTCCATGGGATCCTCCAGGCAAGAATACCGAAGTGGGTAGCCTTTCCCTTTTCCAGGGCATCTTCCTGACCCAGGGGTCAAACCCAGGTCTCTTGAACTGCAGACAGATTCTTTACTGTCTGAGCCACCAGCAACTAAGATCAAGTGTAAAGGTTCATGGTAAATGAACCAACTATAGCAGTAAAGAGATCAATCTTTTTCCTTTGTGAATTAAAAAAAATGATGTTGTAAGTACAAAGGAGTTTTGGAATCAAATAGATTCTGGTTCTGCTCTTTGCTAGTTGCGAGATTTCAGAAAAGTTCTCATAGCTTTCTCATCCACAGCCACACCCTTGGGAAAATGGTGATAGGTCATGCATGCTATGTATGGATTATTATTGAGGACTCAATAATGAGAATAATATTAATATTAATACAATAATGTTAATCCAGACATTTTCCATTGCATAATAGAAAATCGAGTTGAACCAGATTAAAGAGAAAGCAAAGATAGTCATTGGGTCCTATGACAGTCAAATTGGGCTCTCTTCTGGTATTACTCCTCCTGGGATCTAAACTTCAAATGAGATTACCACGGAAAGAAAGAGCTTATTTTCCAATAGTGTCTGTACAGTCCCTGAGAAATGTTTATTGGCTTCACACCAGTCTCTTAGCATGTGGGGGTAGAGCAGACTAGGGCTTCCCTGGTGGCTCAGATGATAAAAAAAATTTCCTTGCAATGTGGGAGATCTGGGTTCAATCCCTGGGTCGGGAAGATCCCCTGGAGGAGGGCATGGCAACCCACTCCGGTATTCTCGCCTGGAGAATCCCAGGGACAGAAGAGCCTGGTGGGCTACAGTCCGTGGGGTCACACAGAGTCAGACACGCCTGAAGCGACTTAGCAGCAGCAGCACCAAGTCCGAGAGCTGTAGAGAACAGTCCTCTCCTTGTCCATCTCTCTCCCCCTCAGCCAGAAGTGGGATGGGCCGCCTCTGAATGAACTACATGGACCAAGCGTAGAGTGAAGTTCCTAAAGGAAACCTAGACTTCTTCTTTCCCAGAAGAGAAGATGGGTAATCTTTGCAACTAGCATACATAGAGCGGTGACTGAATATGCCAGACACGGTTTTTTGTGTTTTCTATTAATATGATTGGGTCCTTATAAAGATCCTTTAGGATGCTACCCCCATTTTACAGACAAGAAAACTGAGGGGAGGAGGAGGTGACTAATGCACCAGAGATCACCTAGGGAGACAGTGTAGGATGGAATTCACATCCAGGTGGTCTGCCTTGGGTTCTTAACCATGAGGCTATGATGCTTCTTCTAGGACTGCTGTACAGGAGAGAAATCAAAAAATTAAAAAAAATTAAATTAAAAAAAAAAAAAAAGCAGACTTTGAATGCATCGCAGGCTCAGTGCCTTCTCACACGTAAATGAAGCTCTGGTTATGAGAATGATTGTTGCGGAGCGCTCAGTGGAACAGAAATAGCCCAGGCCAACGTCAGCTGCATGAGTGCACCCCTGCGTTTAATTCCCCCTAATAACTCATCCTTCGGTCTCCTCTCGAGGTCCTCAATGGGTTTGCTCTTCAGCGATCAGAACACTCGTGGTACCAGTCAGCGCCTCACTTCCCCGCATGGCTGAGAGTTATTTTTGTCTACAAGAGCTTCTCAACTCCAGGAGGGGCCTCTGTGCCTGCCTCTTAGATTCTATCTGCAGGTTAACTGATGCTTTCTCTTCTACTCAACTTTGAAAATGATAGTCATACTTTCCTCTTTCATATATTTCAGGAAAATTTGAAGGTGGTGGTGGAGGAGGGGAGGCATGTAAAAATGGGAAGAGCTTCTCAAATGGATGTGGTGAGGAGTTAAACCAGGCTCTGATGGGCTTGGAATCTGAATGACAGAGGATGGGTGATGCTGGGCATACCTCTCAGGAGCGTTCTGGGCTGAGAAGTAACACAGCGCTGTGAAAAGCTGGAGACGTGAATCAGGCTGTTTGTCTGATATATACCTTCTGGCTTCGGAAGTTTGTCTGAAGAATCGCAAGTATAACGCAGGAGCTGAAAAGCTTTCGCTTGGGATTCTCAAAGGGCTGGGTTTGAACCCCAGTTTGGCCACTTCCTGCTTATCTAACCTCTCAGATGCTCACATTCTCAGCTCAACCAAGAGGATGTGAGAAACTGCTTTCTGGGGTGGTGGTGGAAATCAGTGAGTTAACATGCTTAGAGGACTAGCATCCTGGCTGGGTACAGAATTCAGTGAAAGCAAGTTGGCCTTCTTTTGCATTTTTTTTTTAAATTGGGGTGTGGTTGGTTTACAGTATGGTACAGCACAGTGAACTGGCTCTGAGTATACATGTACCCTCTGCTTCTTAGGCCTCCCTCCCTGCCATGCCGCCTCTCTAGGTCAACACAGAATACTGAGCTGAGCTCTCTGTGCTGTGCAGCGGGTTCCTACTAGCTCTCGGTCTTAGCCATGGTAGTGTAATGTGAGGGCTTCTCACGTGGCTTGGTGGTACAGAACCCGCCTGATAATGCTGAGCTCACAGGAGATGCAGGATCTACCTCTGGGTCAGGAAGACCCTCCTGGAGAAGGACATGTCAGCCCGCTCCAGTACTCTTGCCTGGAGAATCCCATGGACAGAGGAGCCCAGCAGGCTACAGTCCCTGGGCTCTCAGAGGGTCAGACACAACTGAGTGCACAGCGGAGCAGTGTGTGTATGTGTGTGTGAGTTCCAACCTCGCAGTCCACCCTGATGTCCACATGCCCATTCTTCATGTCTGGGTCTCTCTTCCTGCTCTGCAGAAAGGCTCATCAGTACCGTTTTTCTAGATTCCACCTATATGCATTAGCATATGATGCTCGTTTTTCTGACGTAGCTGTGTTCTGTATGACAGTCTCTATGTCCCTCTGTGTCTCTGCAAATAGCCCAGTTTCATTCCCTGAGAAATATCGCACTGTATAGGCGCTGTCTCTTATACACATCTAGACAGAGTTTGGAGCCGTGTTTGTTTCTGTAACAAACACAAAGACCCAGCACATTGGTGATTCGACTTTTTTAACCAAGAGACTAGTAACCCTTGACAAACAATTCTGTTGATACTGTTTAGCTATAATTTAGTGACATTGTTTTACTTTTGAATGAGGGTTACATTCTTTCTCTGACAAAGGATCCTGCTCTGTCCTTTTATGTCAGTAAGCTATTTTTAAAAACAATCTACTTACAGTTTTTAAAAGTATTCTTTAATCTGTTAAGGACACAGTGCTTGAGTTCATTTAATGACCATCAGATGCATATAGGAAAAGTGTGCGTATGGATTACAAATCAGGAGTTTAGAAAACCCACCGTTTTCTAATGGTGATTTGCAATCAAGGAAGAAGTTCGGGTTTGCANCCATTTCCTTCTCCAATGCATGAAAGTGAAAAGTGAAAGTGAAGTCGCTCAGTCGTGTCTGACTCTTCGCAACCCCATGGACTGCAGCCTACCAGGCTCCTCCGTCCACGGGATTTTCCAGGCAAGAGTCCTGGAGTGGGGTGCCATTGCCTTCTCCAAAGTTTCATCTAGGACCAGGTAAATAAATAGCCAAGCTAATGACAAAGCTTCATCTGGATACCAGCTCCCCAGTGGGTTTTCTGTATCCTGTAGGGACTTATCAATCTGGGTGAAAGTGCTTCGAGAAGGGTTGCAAAGCACAGTGAAAGGGACACAGCCAACGATTGGAAACTTACTTAATCTCTGGTGTCAACTCAGATGGATCGATAGTGGCTGCGTAAAATGCTGTTAATGAGGAGGAGTCTAAGCTGTAGGTTCTACCAGACAGAGTGCATGATTGATTAGTGATGCCTGCCAAAGGTGAAAGAGTGAGAGTTACAGCATGTCACGTGTGCCGGGAGGAGATGGTGCTTGGTGGGGAATGTGGCAGCTGATGAATGACACATACACCATTGCCCTGTTTTTAAGCCCAAAGATGAAGAGAACACAGGAGCCTCATGCTTTTATGACGTTCACTGCTTGGTCTTATTCTTGTCTCTCTTTTTATCTTATAGACTTGCAGTCCATGGAGGCTCGAACATTTTTATAGAGAGTACATGGCTTAAAAAAATTCAGCATATAAGAGCTTTCTTTCAAAAATAATTTTAAACTTCTTCGTTTATATTGGGCTTCCCTGGTGGCTCAGACAGTAAAGAATCTGCCTGCAATGTGGGAGACCCAGGTTCAATCCCTGGGTCAGGAAGATCCCCTGGAGAAGGGAATGGCTGCCCACTCTAGTATTCTTGCTTGGAGAGTCCCATGGATAGAGGAGCCTGGTGGGGTCCACGGGGTTGCACAGAGTGGGACATGACTGAAGCGACTTAGCATGCACACCTTTTATATTGGAGTATAGTGGATTAACTATGTTGTGATAGATTCAGGTAGATAACAAGGGGACGCGGCCATGCATATACATGTATCCTGAATCCCCTAAACTCCCCTCCCATCCAGACTGTCCCATAATGTTGTGCAGAGTTCCATGTCCTGTGCGGTAGGTCCTTGTTGGTTATCCATTTTAAATACGGTAGTGTGTACATGTCCATCCCAAACTCCCTAATTACCCCTTCCCCCATCTTTCCCCTTTGGTAATCATAACAGAAATTAATTTTTGTAAGAGCCTTCTATCAGGCATGTGTAACCACACTTTTCTTGGCCCTTGAGAAACCTACTCTATTGAACATTTTGGTGGTAATTTACCTGACTTCACTCTTAGATGGGCAGGGTTACATTTTTGATCCCTTGATTTTACAAGTATGATTTAGCACTAATGACATTTATCATCTCTTTGCAATTCTGTATTAATTGGGGCTGAATTGCTTACATTTTAATACCATTAATGAAAGCTATTATTATTTGTTATTTACTTAAAAGAAGCAAGTCTAGTCTTCGGTATAATTTTTAGCAATACTTCTTCCTTTAAGCTCTGAATTAAAATGCATTTAGGAAACAATTAAGTGCAGAGCTGGTGTTCTAGGATAGTTCTGTCATCTCGTCTCAAAAAAATGGCCATCGGCTTTTTCTGTGATGAGTGGAGCGAACGTTAGTTAATTTCGTTCTCTTCAGTTGGTTTGTTTTATCATCTCACTTTGTGATGTGTGATCGGCGACTTCATGCTTGAGATAGAAAGCATGCCCTGTCTCAACGTGATTTATATTGTCCCAGCACTTTTGCACAGTTCAGCTGAAATTTTCTTCATGTTCATCAAGGTCAGAAACCCCGGGGATTATGCCATCCATCTCAGCCTCGAGAGGGCTGCAATAATTTTGGATGGTATTTGATGTAATAGCAACAGAATGCAAAGATGGGGGTGGCTAAAACACACACACACGTGTGTGGACACACACAGTCCAGGGCATGTTTTACGTGGAGTTCTTGTCAGTTACTAACGCTTTTTGTATGTGTGACCTGATGATAGGTTTGCTGAGGTTGCTGTCCAGTCACTAAGTCATGTCTGACTCTTTGAGACCCCGTGACCTGCAGCACGCCAGGCTTCCCTGTCCTTCACTTAGAATTTGTTGCAGTCATCACGAATGCATCATCTTTCACTGTAGCGGTTGCAAACTAAAAGCTATTGGAAGCTGCAGGTCGGCTGGAGGTTTTTCCTATTTCCTTTCTTTTCTAAAATTGTACGTATTTGTTTACTTGGGCTGAGCGGGGTTCCCATTGTTTCGCGGGCTTTTTTCTAGTTGAGGCAAGTGGGGACCGCTCTCTAGTTTGGGCGTGCAGGCTTCTCATTGCAGTGACGACTCTTGTTGTGGAGTACGGGCTCTAGAGCCCGGCTCAGCCATTGAGATGCTCTGGCTTGGTCACCCCGCACCATGTGGGATCTTCCGGTACCAGGGATCAAACCCATGTCTCCTGCGCTGGCAGGTGGATTCTTTACCACTGAGCCAGGGAAGCCCCCACTATTTTCTTCGTAACCTAAAGGTTTTCTGGGTGGATTGGCTGACAGATCCTTGAGAGCAGAACAGGTCTCAAACTCAAGACGTTCTGGCTTTAGTTTAAGGAAGCAAATGTCCGAAGCACATCCTTGTCCTGAGCCGGCTTTGCAGACTCTAACTCAGCCAAAGAGTCTGACAGCTCTTCTTAGTCACCTGATCCAGTGAAACCGCTCATTTCCATGGCCCAGAGAGAATCAAGTCCAAAGAGTCACTGAAAACTTCCAGTGCACCTTTGCATCCCCTTAAAATAGCACCCTAACTTGCAATACGGGAAAGAATGTAATTTGTAGTTTGATCTATTTGGACTGAGTTTTTCTGTTGATCCAGTGTATCAGTTCATAAACTGACAAATATTAAGGTTGTCCTGATGACTGGAGAGTTTTTATGGGGAAATGGTGAAAGCTGTGAGTGATCATTAAGGAACTAACAAAAATTCACACAGAGGAAATTATAAGTGGAATCAAACACATGGTGAACACGTGTCCTTGATAGCTGCGTGAAAATGCATGTGAAAGCCACTGTGAAACACTCATTTCTATCCTAGATTTGTCACATAACATAGAGTAAGCATTTTACCTCTTCCCATATTGGGTTGCCGTGAAATTGACTCCCATATTCTTCACCAATTGTGCTACAGTTTGATGGAAATCATTTAAAAGTCACAGGACACAGACCTGTGGAGAAGCATGCAGTTAATTATTCCTTGGACTCAGTCTGACTCCTGTGAATTATGCCAACTCAGTAGAAACAAAACCATCACCATTCTTTTATTTGTAATGTCAGAAGATTGGCAACATCCTAAATGTCCAATCCTAAGGGGATGGCTTACTCTGTTGCATATAGAACATAGTGAACTGTTCTGTAGTCATTAAAAAGGGTGACTATGCTTGTATCAGAGACCCCTGGAATAATAATAGATGTAAGGTAGTATATGTTTCTGATTATGTAGAAAGTTTGCATGAGAAAAATATGTTTGTTTTCATATTCATAGTTTATGATCTAATAATTAGAAAGTAAACCACTGTGATGGTTAACTTTGTGTGGCAGCTTGACTAGCCATGAGTGCTCAGATTAAACATTATGCCTGGGGACTTCCAGAAGGTGTTTCCAGATGAGATTAGCATTTGAGTCTGCACTCAGTAAATTATTGTTCGATCGCTCCCTCTGGCATGAGTGAACATCACCCAATCCACTGAGGGCCTGAGTAGGAAAAAGGCAGAGGAAGCAGAAATTTGGCTCTTTTTTCTGCCTTGCTGTTTGAGTTGTGACAGCTCATCTCTTCTTGTACTGCCCTTAGACTAGAATCTACGTCATTAGCTTCTCTGTTTTTCAGATACATAGACAAAAAAATTGAAAAATTCCTTATCTTTTATATATCCACATGTATAGTATCTACCTGTCTATCTAAATTGTATGTCTGTCTGTCTCTCTTTCTATCCATCCGTCTACCTACTTGCCTACCTACCTACCTACCTATCCTGTTCTTTTGCTTCTGTTTCCTGGAGCGCCATGACAAATGAAGTCATAATGAAAGGATTGGAAAAGGTCCTTTAGAAGCCATGCAGGATGGAACTTAGGAATGAGTTTGGCCATAACCCTTAACCTTTGTGCATCTCTGATTCCTCTTCTGTAACAAAAATGATAATGAAAGTACCCACTTCTTAAGGTTGTCGTGGGCCTTCTGCATAATGTATCTCAATAGCCAGTCCCCAGTGCCTGGCCCATAGGAATCACTCAATGCGTAGTTGCTAACAGCAGTCATGTAACTGAAAGCTGTATCAGTAGGGATCATGATAAACAGTCAATATTCCTGTTGGGAATTAGAATATCACAGATTAAAAAAAGATGATCTTAAAACACAAGACACACTAGTCTGTGATGAGTGTTTCATCTGTAATGGTACCAGGGAGCCAACACTTAAGATGGGTTGCCAAGGCAACCCCAAGGAGGTGTCTTCTTCTTCTTCTTCTTTTTTTTTTTGCAAAATTAGGTAGCTTTTACAACACTGTATCTAATAGCTGACTGAATCCACTGGGCCACCGTGGATCTGGTTGCAGATTCAAGCAGGGTAAAGTTTTCCAGATGAATGTGCTTCATGTTTGCTGAAATGGTACCCATCGGGGTTTACAGCACCTTGAAAAAATGGTAGATGGGAAAAAAAGGAGGGAGAAGCCTGCAGCAACCTGAGGAACAGTGACGGAGAGGTGAGAAGGGCAGTTACTGGGGGTCCCAAGGAAGGCTTGCAGGATGAGAAAGGTTTGGGGACAATGGCAACCCGCTCCAGTATTCTTGCCTGCAGAGTCCATGGACAGAGGAGCCTGGTGGGCTACAGTCCATGGGGTCACAAACAGTCAGACACGACTGAAACAATTTAGCATGCGTGCAACCACTTGATGATAGTTAAAGCCCTGTTGTAACATTTGACTGGTCACCTGTATAAATTCAAACAAAGACACAGATGTTCATGACATGTTTCTATGCAGACTGGAAGTCTTTATTTTTTTTACTGTAAGTTCAAAATGGACTTCTTGCCAAGGCTACCTACATGAAAAGATCCCCCCAAAAGTTTTTAATATCCAGCATAAATTAAGAGCTCCATATCCAAAACATCAGGGAGTTAGGATTAAATAAAAATTAAGCGCAGAAGCAGAATAATGACCCAGAGGTTCATTACAGCCTTACATTTTCAATCAAAGATAAAATCTCACTAAAAGTATATCTTTGATTAGGGAACACATTTGGACCGCTCCAAGTTGGATTGCTTTATCCATAGACATATGAGCCGTGAAATCTTTCTTCCCCTCTTTTCTAACTTTAAAGACAGGGAGCTATTTATCTTCTGATATCGTTATAAAGGTTATTAATATTAGAGGAAGGCTGAGCAGAGACAGCAAAGCTTCTAAAATAGCTACCAGCGACTTTTACCTTGTAAACTTAAAGGGCCTATTTTTATAGTCTGTTGTGATTTTAGGGAAGAATTTTTGCACATTACTTGACTGATTCATCAGTAGGGAGTAATACTGAGCCTCTAATCCAGCTCTAACCCAATAGAAATAGAATGCAAGGTGCACGTGCAATACCACATTCTCCAACAGTCCTAATGCTGCTAAGTCACTTCAGTCGTGTCCGACTCTGCACAACCCCATAGACGGCAGCCCACCAGGCTCCCCCATCCCGGGGATTCTCCAGGCAAGAACACTGGAGTGGGTTGCCATTTCCTTCTCCAGTGCATGAAAGTGAAAAGTGAAAGTGAAGTCGCTCAGTCGTGTCCGACTGTTAGCGACCCCATGGACTGTATAGCCCACCAGGCTCTTCCGTCCATGGGATTTTCCAGGCAGAGTACTGGAGTGGGGTGCCATTGAGGCAAAAAGGAGTAATACATTTTATTTAGCCTATATGATAATTTCATTGTAAGATATAAAAAATATCAGAATACTTATGGGATAGTTTCTATTATCTATTCTGTTTCACACAGCACATCTCAATTCAAGATAGTCTCCTTATGAATTGAGAGAGTAGCATTGCCATGTGTATACTACCATGTGTAAAATAGATAGTTAGTGGGAAGCTGCTGTATAACACGGGGAGCTCAGCCTGGTGCTCTGTGATGACATGGAGGGGTGGGATAAGGGCGTGGGAGGCTCGAGAGAGGGAATATATATATTTTTATGGATACAGAGAAGGGGATGACAGAGGAAGAGATGGTTGGATGGCATCACCGTCACTGATTCAATGGACATGAGTTTAAGCAAACTCCAGGAGATGGTGAAGGACAGGGAAGCCTGGCGTGCTGCAGTCCATAGGGTCGCAAAGAGTCGGACACGACTGAGCGGCTAGACAAGAGCAATGACTAATGCACGTTGTTGTGTGGCAGAAACCAACACAACGTCGTAAAGAAATTTTTCTCCAATTGAAAAATAAGAGAAGAGAGATTTCCTAATACTAGGAAGAGAAAGTTAAATATTGTACACATTTTAAATTCTGGTTATATAATATGTTTAATTGTCCCCTGGCTTTTGTAGGGATACATTTCAATATCTTGCTTGCAAACCTGATTTTCAGTGATTACAATTAACTATACCCCTGATAGCTCAGTTGGTAAAGAACCCACCTCCACTGCAGGAGACCCCACTTGGGTTCCTGGGTCGGGATGATCTTTTTGAGAAGAGATAGGCTACCCACTCCAGTATTCTTGGGCTTCCCTTGTGGCTCAGCTGGTAAAGAGTCTGCCTGCACTGTGGGAGACCTGGGTTCGATCCCTGGATTGGGAAGATCCCCTGGAGAAGGGAAAGGCTACCCAATCCAGTATTCTAGCCTGGAGAATTCCATGGACTGTGTAGTTCATGGGGTCACAAAGAGTTAAACAGGACTGAGAAACTTTCAGTTTCTAAGAAAGAATCTAGTCTCTTTCTCAGTTCCCAGTAAATCGTACGTGGCTTCTGTATGGGGCAACCCAGGAGTCACCCGATCCTGTCGTTTAAAACAAAGAGAAACCTGAGCCATTTTGTAGACACTCTCCAATAACAGAAAGGATTTACAGTTGGAGAAATGGTTGTATTCCAAATTTTCATTCCATAATGTGCTTTGGGAAACACAAGAAGCACAAGATACATTGAAGTGATATCGGACTTCCTTGAAGCCCCATGTGTCTCAGAAGAGAGGCTCTGACCAATTGGTTTCAAGTGCTTTAAGCCCACTGACCAGGAATAGCTGATGAGGCTGGTTACGTAGTTCAGACCAGATGGTGGATAGATCAGCTATTTATACAGTGTTTCCAAGTCTGGTGACCATTCCACCCTTCCCAGATAAAGTCATTTTGTGTGGTGCACAGATTTGTCATTGGATATACTTGAATCATGGAGTGAGAAGGTGATTTCCCTTTCAAGCCCATTTCAGTCTTTCAGATGTCAAAAGCAACATCTCTGTGCCTTGCTAGGATGTCTCCATCACAACACTTGCTAATTTTTTTTTTTTTAATAGAGAGAGCTTTCAGCAGACAAAAATACTGAGCCAGAATTTAACAATTGAGGAACATTGCTGTCTTTTCAACCAATTTAGTCTGATAATCTCCATCTATTCCACTTTGGTATTCAGATAAAACAGAGCCTCAAATTTTACTGAAGCACAGAAGAGTCCATTTAAAGAAAAATAATAACCTCATCATTGCCAAGGTGACCCAGGGATAGGGAAAAAAATGGTGAAGTTGAGGCGTGAATGAACTGATGTTCAGGAACCAAGTACTCATCTTGTCCTGAGGATGCAAATTGAAGATTTGTCTTTGCTTGTTTCAGACATTACCATGTTGCTTAATTTCTTGGTCTCAGTTTCCCTGGCCAGTTTCCACAAGTGATGCTCCTTGGCCGTGGAGGGACATACAGATATAACACTTGAAATCCTTTGCTACCAATGAGTAAAATATTTACAGTGATACCCTCCCTTCTAGGAAGTAGCCTCTTTATCTTTTTTTTTTTTTTTTTTGCTAAGTTCAAATGGACTGAAAACAATGTCATGTATTTTGAATACATGCTTTGCTCAAAAATTTTAAATGCTTCAACTAAGCACTGCTGGGAGAAATATCAATAACCTCAGATATGCAGATGACACCACTCCTATGGCAGAAAGCAAAGAGGAACTAAAGAGCCTCTTGATGAAAGTGAAAGAGGAGGGTGAAAAAGCTGGCTTATAACTCAGCATTCAAAAAACTAAGATCATGGCGTCTGGTCCCATCACTTCATGGCAAATAGATGTGGAAACAACGGAAGTGGTGACAGATTTTATTTTCTTGGGCTGCAAAATCACTGCAAATGGTGACTGCAGCCATGAAATTTAAAAAAACGCTTGCTCCTTGGAAGAAAAACTATGACAAACCTAGGCAGCATATTAAAAAGTAGAGACATTACTTTGTTGACCAAAGTTCGTCTAGTCAAAGCTATGGTTTTTCCAGTAGTCATGTATGGATGTGAGAGTTGGACCATAATGAAAACTGAGCACCGAAGAATTGATGCTTTTGAACTGTGGTGTTGGAGAAGACTCTTGAGAGGCCCTTGGACTGCAGGGAGATCCAACCAGTCCACCCTAAAGGAAATAGGTCCTGAATACTCACTGGAAGGAATGATGCTGAAGCTGAAGCTTCATTATTTGGTCACCTGATGCAAAGAACTGACTCATTGGAAAAGACCCCGATGCTGGGAAAGATCGAAGGCAGGAGGAGAACGGGATGACAGAGGATGAGATGGTTGGATGGCATCACTGACTCAATGGACATGAGTTTGAGCAAGCTCCGGGAGTTGGTGATGGACAGGGAGGCCTGGCGTGCAGCAGTCCATGGGGTCGCAAAGCGTCGGACACGTCTGAGCGACTGAACTGGAATGCACTGAAGCATGGACTCATCCAAGTTCAAACTCATCATCCACACCACCTAAGGGGGGCCTGGTGTGTTCTTTGAACAAAATAAAAAGAAAAGATGAAGTTTTTTTATATGCAAAGTCTTCCTGTCCTTTCTGGTTTCAAGTTCTCTTTGTTAACGCACACTGGGGAGGCTAAATAAATTCCAGAACTTTCTTCATCATAAAAACCACAGTGCCAAGCTGTTTATTTTCTTTCACATGTTTCTGAGCTTTACTCCATGCTCTCAGAGAGTTTAGGAAAGCAGTATTTTATGCTTTTTCTGCCTGACAATCAAGGCAGGGTGATGAGTTTAGATTCCTGACTACGATGGAGTTCAATGCAGTTTTGCTGCTTCATGGTGCGTGGTCTTGAGGAAGTTAACTTGCCTCTTGGAACTGCAGTTTCCTCATCTGTGAAATGGGTTCACAAGAGACCGAGGCTTGTGGTTGATAATTAAGAGAGAGAGGGTAGTACTTACAGTGGAGCTGCTCATTTGTGCTGACTAAGTGGTAGAATTATAATCATTACTACCATATCTTTCATTTCTCTGGTTTTTCTTGACCTCCTGTGGCTTGAGTTCTGTTCTGAACATCATTTGACTTCTTCCCCCTTCTACTTTTCCAGCTGAAGTTGACCACTAACAGGCAGTAGCAGTGATGCTTGACAAGGATCACTGCTGTGGTTGTGATTTAAATTTCTGCGATTCATCTTTGTAAGGCAGAAAAGATGGTAGGCAGCCACCTAACTCTGCGAAGTAGTCATTTGACAACACTGCGTACATGCACGCCCAGTCGCTTCAGTCGTGTCCGAGTCATTGCAACCCCATGGGTTGTTGCCCGCCAGACTCCTCTGTCCCTGGGAGTCTCCAGGCAAGAATACTGGAGTGGATTTCCATTTCCTTCTCTAAGGGATCTTCCAGACCCAGGGATCGAACCCATGTATCCTGCACTGGCAAGCAGATTCTTCACCACTGAGCCACTGGGGAAGCCCTGATGTGTGTGTGTGTGTGTGTGTGTGTGTGTGTGTGTGTGTATACCCATATATATGTGTGTGTGTGTATACATGTGTGTGTATGTGTGCAGGTAGGCTACCTGCACAGACCGAGTCGATCTCATGGTCTAAGGGGACCACCAGCCCTCAGATCTGCATGCCCCTGTCTCAGTACAGAAGTGTGGGGTGGAGGGGCTCATGCTGGGCAATGGCCAGCAGTTTGCGCTTCCTGGGCAGACACACCTGGATTCAAAGCCCCCTTCCATCAGCTAACAGCAAGTTGCTTCTCGGTGGGTTATAGAACATTGAACCCTACTTTCCCTTACATGAAACAGCCGTAAGACTGAAACGAGGTCACCTAGGGGCAAGCATCTGTCACTTGGTAGGTGCCTGCTTACCTGTCCCCTTCTTTTCTGCTGGTCATATGCAGCCTTGTTACAATTGTGAGGGAGAGATTACCTGCTCATTGTGGGCGCTTCAAACTTGGGTGCATTCATTTGTATGTTTAAGCACAGAGAAAGAGATTGAATATACTTATGGTTTTCTGGGCTATTAACATGTTTTTATGGTCCAACTGTAAGATCTGCTTCTAAAACACACCTGCCTAGGCATATGTTTCTTGACTTTCTCGCTTGTAACCTGTGGACTGCTGGTGCAGAAGCTAGGATGGCCAGTAGGTGGCAGCACAGGACCAAGGAAACGCTCCCGGATGCCAGGGGCCACTGTTTTAATTAGCTGAAAGCAAGACAGGTAGGTTTCTGTATAGTTTTTGATTTTGTAATTTTCCTGAGCAGCCACTGAGGGCAGATGTTGTCAGCCTTTCCCCGGTTTACATATCAGAAGAGAGGGAATATCAAGATGCAATCAATCGCTGGCCACAGCAAACCCCCTGAACTTAAGTCTTGCAAACATCATCAGCTTGTGCCATCTTAGAAATTGCTGCGGCAGAAAGAGGCAGGAGGCTATCAATTACTTCGAGGGCTGCAGTCCGCTCTGTCCTTGAAAAGCAAACCAGCTGACTCTGTGGGTGAGATCGGGGGTGGCCATCATGATGGGAGGCCGGCTTCTTTATCAACGTCCTAGAAGTTGGTCTGGAGCCCTAGAGGAAGAAATTAAAGATCGGCTTAAATTCGTACATGATAGCTAAGCTCCCTGTAATGAATGACCATTAACTGGTCAGCAAAGTAATTGAAACATGGGAAGCCTGGAGGAACAGAAAACATTTTTAAGGCTGATTCTTCCTCTAGTTGCTTCCTTTGTCCTTTGAGTGAGAAGAGCTTGGTGTGAAGCAAGCTTGTATATTTTCAGCTCATCTTTTCCATTTTCTGTTCGCACTTCGGGTGATCTTTCAATGAACCTATGTGGCAGGTCCTGTTAGAGCCATTTTATAGATGAGGAAAACTGAGTCTCAGAGACATCGCGTCCATTGCTTAAGGTGGGCATGATGCTGAGAAAGTTTCAGGGGACATTCAGACCTCAATTCCTTGTCTTTTTTTTTTCTTCCCTAGCCACCTTCATGAATAGAAAGGGCTTCTAAATAAATATGTGATGTCTCCTTTTGCATTCTGTTCAATTTCTTTATTCCTCCTTCTCTTCTTAATTGACAGAAAATGAAGACACGAGATGCTATTGGCCATTTTACTGGTAGTGGTTAACACCATTTTACTGGTCTTAGTTAAGTTTACTGGGAGAGGGAGAGTTCCAGATTTTTTAAGTTACACTTTTAATACAAGCTAAGCCCAAACACCAGTTGCTAATTACACAGAAATACATTCATTGTGGGACATTTTAAAAATATATACAAAAATACAGGAAAGTAAATTGATCTCAGCACTCAGGAATAACAACAATGATATATTTGATGTTTCCGCTGATGTTTTCCCCCAAACCACCTATAATTTTAACAAACTGCGTTCATAGAGTGTTGTGTTTAAATTCCACCATGAAAGCATCTCCTATCTCAATATCTTTTCTCCTTAAAAATACAATTTTAGTGGCTTTGTATCCTCTCTCACTCTATGAATATTCCCTAATTTTCTTTTCTGCTGTTCCTCTGATTTATATACTATGTTGATTCCCACTTGCAAGAAATAGGTTCTTTCTGGCTTCTGATAGAAGATGCCACATCTTAACAAAAATATTCCCTGAAGGTATAATCACGTGACCTCCACTGGGCTATAAGCTTGGTGAGTGCTGTTTCATTTATACCCTGCAGCCACTGTGGTAGAGCTATGACTTCCTCAAGGACTAAATGGTAAGAATATGAAGGGAAAATCGCCTTCGACACAATCAGGCAGGTTTCCACGCAGACCGCCCCCTCCAGGTGCCGGCTTCTTGTCACTCAGGGAGGCCTCAGCCGGACCAGGGAGTGGCAGGGGGCTGTTGACAACAACCAGAAAGCTTCTTTCCAAACGGGAACGTTGCAGACCCTCCTGGGCTTATTCTGAGCCTTGGTCTTTCCCCTTTCACTCTGCGGATGCTTCGGGCAGCCCAGCAGGCTATCAGGATGTGCATGGTTGGCAGCCGGTCGAAGGACCACGATGCCCAGGCTTCCCTGGTCCTTGGGACGCAGCTTGTTTTTGCATAATTTAAGCACTACATGGTTTAGCCGTTTAAGTTCTGTGAAATTGGTGTTCTTCCATCCATGAAATTATATACATCTTGGGAACACTTCCAGTTACTAAAGGGGTGAATGCAGTTTTCAAAGCAGGGAGACAACAGGCGTTGATAGTGCTTACCCCCAAAGAGTGCCATTCCATGCCTGCCTGCCAACCCAAGTCACAAAGGCAGGCATTTGCTTTTTAAATTCTATGGAAACTGAACTGCCAAGTGTAAGCTTCAGTTCATTCCCTTTTCCCAAATTCCCCTGCATCCCCCTCTCCCTGCCCTGCTTTCACCCGTCCAGAGACCTGTGGAAATTGTGGGTCATGCAGATTTCATGGTCTTTCTAAACCTTCTCCAGACTTGCTACTCACTTGTGTTTGATACCTATGACAGTGATAATCTTCCCAGAACTGCTTTTGATTCAGTAATGGTGTGTACATGATTTGCACTCAGTGTGTGTATGTCCGCTCAGATTCTTCTCGAGATGATGTAATTTTAACATATTCATTGTGTAAGCACAAATACTGTATGGCATCATAGACAAGTGCTACTAAACTCATTTCACTAATCTCTGCAGGGTTAACATATTAACATCAATATCTTGTTCCGCAAAGAATCAGAGAAGAAAGACATTTCTGTGACTTGAGGCATTTATAGAAACCCAAATTAGAACTGGTACCCTCTGAATTCCTGGCTCAAAGTCAGGGGGAAATGGTTACCAGAACAGAAAGGAGGAGTTGGGGAATAAATTAGGAGATTGGGATTAACATGTGCACACTGCTGCTGCTGCTAAGTCGCTTCAGTCGTGTCCGACTCTGTGCGACCCCATAGACGGCAGCCCGGCAGGCTTCCCTGTCCCTGGGATTCTCCAGGCAAGAACACTGGAGTGGGGTGCCATTTCCTTCTCCAATGCATGAAAGTGAAAAGTGAAAGTGAAGTCGCTCAGTCATGTCTGACTCTCAGCGACCCCATGGACTGCAGCCTACAAGGCTCCTCTGTCCATGGGATTTTCCAGGCAAGAACACTGGAGTGGGGTGCCATTTCCTTCTCCACATGTGCACACTACTCTATATAGCGTGTGCACACTACTCTGTATAGAATGGGTAATCAACAAGGATGCTCAGTCGTGTCTGACTACGCAACCCCATGGACTGTAGTCCCCCAGGCTCCTCTGTCCATGGCATTCTCCAGGCGAGGGTGCTGGAGTGGGTAGCCATTCTCTTCTTCAGGGGATCTTCCCGACCCAGGGATGGGACCCAGGGAACCCCGGGCTCCTGCATTGCAGGTGGATTCTTTACCTTCTGAGCCACTAGAGAAGCCCAGTCAACAAGTACCTATTGTGTAGCACAGGGAACTCTAATCAGTATTTGTAATAAACAAGATGGGAAAATAATCACTGACTCTCAGCGACCCCATGGACTGCAGCCTACAAGGCTCCTCTGTCCATGGGATTTTCCAGGCAAGAACACTGGAGTGGGGTGCCATTTCCTTCTCCACATGTGCACACTACTCTATATAGCGTGTGCACACTACTCTGTATAGAATGGGTAATCAACAAGGATGCTCAGTCGTGTCTGACTACGCAACCCCATGGACTGTAGTCCCCCAGGCTCCTCTGTCCATGGCATTCTCCAGGCGAGAGTGCTGGAGTGGGTAGCCATTCTCTTCTTCAGGGGATCTTCCCGACCCAGGGATGGGACCCAGGGAACCCCGGGCTCCTGCATTGCAGGTGGATTCTTTACCTTCTGAGCCACTAGAGAAGCCCAGTCAACAAGTACCTATTGTGTAGCACAGGGAACTCTAATCAGTATTTGTAATAAACAAGATGGGAAAATAATCTGAAAAAGAATATGTGCGCGCGTGTGTGTGTAACTGAATCACATTGCTGTACATCTGAAGCTAACACAGCCTTGCAAATCAAATATACTCCAATATAAAACAAACAACTAAATGCATTTAAGTCAGAGGATAATCTGTATTAGTCAGGATAGACTGGTTTGTGCTATAGTAACAAACATATCCTGATGTCTCAGCGGCTTATCCCTTGGAAGTTTCATTCTTGCCACACAAAGCCTGCTGCAGATACCTCTGCCCTCAAGGGAAATGCCAGAATTCAGAGTGTGTCTATTTTCAGCCATAGGTATGTCTTATGGTGTATATAAGACATATACTTATGTCTTCATCCCAGGTGTCTCAGTGGTAAAGAATCCATCTGCCAATGCAGAAGATACTGGTTTGATTCCTGGGTCGGGAAGATCCCCTGGAAGAGGAAATGGCAACCCACTCCAGTATTCTTGCCTGGAGAATCCTATGGACAGAGGAGCCTAGAGGGCTACAGTCCATGGGGTTGCAAAGAGTCAGATACAGCTGAGTGACTGCACACAAGCAGGAATGTCTTATATGGCTTTGCAGGGCTGTCGTGACAGGAGAAGAGAAGGCTTGGAGAGCCCATATCTCGTCTCTAAGTGTCAGCCCAGAGTTGTCACAAGACATTCCCACTTACTTTCTCTGGCCCAGAATGAACCACATGAGCCCAACCTGGCTGCAAGGGAACCTGGGAAATGTGTGCTCAGGCAGAACAGAGTGAACTGGGCTTAGTGATCCCGTATCATTTATCTCTGCCACAGGGCAGAATGATCCTCCTGAGAATAAGCTTTAGAAGTGGAACATACCACATGTTCATGCAAATATTCTTTGTTAACATACTGCATGCCCTGTCCTGTGCATGCTTTATCTGCATTATTTCATTTAAACCCCACTGCAGTCATGGTTGGGGTGATTATTTTCCCCAGGGAACTTCTTTTTTTGTTTGTTTCAAACTTTAAAACTTTTCATTTTGTATTGAAGTATAGCTGATTAACAGTGCCGTTGTGATTTCAGGAGGATAGTGAAGGAACTCAGCCATACATATACATGTATCCATTCCCCCAAACCCATCTCCCATCCAGGCTGCCACATCACCTTGAGTGCCCCAGGTGGCTTCTGAAGCCCTAACAGTGAGTACCCTGGGATTCAAACCCAGGTCTTACTGAGAAGCCAAGCCTGAAACATCAGCCAGCCAGCCCATCTATCTGCAGATTCTTGATAGAGACGTGAAAGACCCGATTGATCCTGTAAGGCTGCCTGTATCTGGAATTGTTATAGAAATTGGTCTTAGAACCTCTGGGTTGAATTCTTTTCCCGTTTCTATACACATTTATGACTCCTATCCACTGATAAAATAGACTGTGAAACATAAGGAAGGCATTTTTCTTAAGTCTTACCCTCCATATTTATTATATATGAAAATTGGGATGGATTAGATGTGGGTAATGGATTTTTTTTTTTTTTTCACAAAAAAGAAAGCTTTTTAAATTGTAACTTCCTCCATATGCATTTAAACAGATTTTATTTAATGCATAAAATCATTTTTACTCTTACATAAGAGATATTCATCAGAGAACTGTCCTTCCTACAAAGTGCCTCAGCCTGTGTACGGCAGTGTCCATTATAAATGATATCACAGGGTTTCTGCAGCTGAGATCGTCCTGAGTGTAGATACACTCTCTGGGGAGAGCTGTCAGGAATGGCCTCTGGAAGGACTTTGGTGGCACGTCCATCATTCACGTTGCGTTTGGTGCCTCACTGCAACTCCCACAACGTGGAAATAAGCAGAGAGCCCAGCTGTTTTATTTCTCTGTCTTTCCAAACTCATTGCCCACGCCTCCCGAGTGAGGGCTATAAACTTCATCTTGTGCAAAGTGATTAGTCTCTGAATGCAGCTTCTCTCTGTGCTGTGCTTGTGAGTGTGTGTGTGCATGTGTGTGTCAGTTGCGAATCAGCAGCTATGAGGTGTAAGAGTTGACTGGTCTCCAGAGCGTACTGGCAAGCTGATAGAAAATTAGTTTTGGGTATTGATGATAAACAAGTTAATCTTCTTTAGGTAATCTTTCAAAAACAAA
Source organism: Oreotragus oreotragus (assembly GCA_006410675.1). Lineage (NCBI taxonomy): Eukaryota > Metazoa > Chordata > Mammalia > Artiodactyla > Bovidae > Oreotragus > Oreotragus oreotragus. Next base: position 708,850 of record SJYX01019280.1, read on the forward strand.
GCTTGCTTTATTTATTTATTAATAGCATTTTTTTCCTGTAGGGAATTATCCATGACTGAAACAAAAAAATAATAAAGTGCTTAGAAGATATTCTTAGATTTGAGCCTCTAGCTTACAAGGATTTTAATAAATGTTATATTACCCATGGCTTAAAACATGGACTAATTCATCAGCAGTTTACTTTAAATGACATTACTCTTTAAGAAGAGATTTCATTTTGTTTTATTGGAATTTTGTGATGTGGAGAAACAATGAGCATTCACATGCTTTTCAGTGTACATAGAAGGATAGCATCACCCATCCAATATAGAAGGAAAATAATATACAGATCTGTTCATGGACATACATTGACATGAAAAGTTATCATACTTAACAACAACAAAAACTGGAGTGTTTTAAAAGGCAGAGTGATAGTGCCTAAAACAGTTTAACATTAAAGAAAAGAAAACCAACCTATTTGTTTTAAAAAATGGTGTATAAGTGAAAAGACAGACAAGACCTCAAAAATCGTCATTCCAAAATTACAGTCACTAGATGCTAAGATAAGATGCATCCTTATGAAGACAGGCCAGGCAGAAATTCATTGGTCCGTTGGTTGGTTGGTTGGTGATGACCATAAATCTCCACTGTGAGCTAATTATAGTCTCAAAAGAAAGGGGTTGAACCAAAAAAGATACCTTCCAACCCCAAGTTATTTCGTGTCTGCTTTTCTTGACTTTAGCAGGCCCATGGGCCGGAATGGATTTCCCTGGTGGTCCAGTGTTTAATAAGACTCCATATTCACACTGCAGGGAGCACAGGTTCGATTCCTGGTCAAGGAGCTAAGATCCTGCCTGCCACACTGTGTGCCTGAAAGTAGAAAGAAGGAGCATGGGGCACAGAAGTCATCCTTTTCTTTCCTCAGTCCCACCCGCTTTGGACTCTGAAACACAATCCGTGGAACTGGCAAGGTTGGGTTTGCATCTTCACCGAATGCGGCTGGTTAGGGATGATTGTGAAGCAAAATGGTTTCGAACGTGTAGGGTGCAAACAAGCACCAGCCCAGCCAGCGTCCATGCACACAAGCAGGAATGTCTTATATGGCTTTGCAGGGCTGTCGTGACAGGAGAAGAGAAGGCTTGGAGAGCCCATATCTCGTCTCTAAGTGTCAGCCCAGAGTTGTCACAAGACATTCCCACTTACTTTCTCTGGCCCAGAATGAACCACATGAGCCCAACCTGGCTGCAAGGGAACCTGGGAAATGTGTGCTCAGGCAGAACAGAGTGAACTGGGCTTAGTGATCCCGTATCATTTATCTCTGCCACAGGGCAGAATGATCCTCCTGAGAATAAGCTTTAGAAGTGGAACATACCACATGTTCATGCAAATATTCTTTGTTAACATACTGCATGCCCTGTCCTGTGCATGCTTTATCTGCATTATTTCATTTAAACCCCACTGCAGTCATGGTTGGGGTGATTATTTTCCCCAGGGAACTTCTTTTTTTGTTTGTTTCAAACTTTAAAACTTTTCATTTTGTATTGAAGTATAGCTGATTAACAGTGCCGTTGTGATTTCAGGAGGATAGTGAAGGAACTCAGCCATACATATACATGTATCCATTCCCCCAAACCCATCTCCCATCCAGGCTGCCACATCACCTTGAGTGCCCCAGGTGGCTTCTGAAGCCCTAACAGTGAGTACCCTGGGATTCAAACCCAGGTCTTACTGAGAAGCCAAGCCTGAAACATCAGCCAGCCAGCCCATCTATCTGCAGATTCTTGATAGAGACGTGAAAGACCCGATTGATCCTGTAAGGCTGCCTGTATCTGGAATTGTTATAGAAATTGGTCTTAGGACCTCTGGGTTGAATTCTTTTCCCGTTTCTATACACATTTATGACTCCTATCCACTGATAAAATAGACTGTGAAACATAAGGAAGGCATTTTTCTTAAGTCTTACCCTCCATATTTATTATATATGAAAATTGGGATGGATTAGATGTGGGTAATGGATTTTTTTTTTTTCACAAAAAAGAAAGCTTTTTAAATTGTAACTTCCTCCATATGCATTTAAACAGATTTTATTTAATGCATAAAATCATTTTTACTCTTACATAAGAGATATTCATCAGAGAACTGTCCTTCCTACAAAGTGCCTCAGCCTGTGTACGGCAGTGTCCATTATAAATGATATCACAGGGTTTCTGCAGCTGAGATCGTCCTGAGTGTAGATACACTCTCTGGGGAGAGCTGTCAGGAATGGCCTCTGGAAGGACTTTGGTGGCACGTCCATCATTCACGTTGCGTTTGGTGCCTCACTGCAACTCCCACAACGTGGAAATAAGCAGAGAGCCCAGCTGTTTTATTTCTCTGTCTTTCCAAACTCATTGCCCACGCCTCCCGAGTGAGGGCTATAAACTTCATCTTGTGCAAAGTGATTAGTCTCTGAATGCAGCTTCTCTCTGTGCTGTGCTTGTGAGTGTGTGTGTGCATGTGTGTGTCAGTTGCGAATCAGCAGCTATGAGGTGTAAGAGTTGACTGGTCTCCAGAGCGTACTGGCAAGCTGATAGAAAATTAGTTTTGGGTATTGATGATAAACAAGTTAATCTTCTTTAGGTAATCTTTCAAAAACAAAGCTTGCTTTATTTATTTATTAATAGCATTTTTTTCCTGTAGGGAATTATCCATGACTGAAACAAAAAAATAATAAAGTGCTTAGAAGATATTCTTAGATTTGAGCCTCTAGCTTACAAGGATTTTAATAAATGTTATATTACCCATGGCTTAAAACATGGACTAATTCATCAGCAGTTTACTTTAAATGACATTACTCTTTAAGAAGAGATTTCATTTTGTTTTATTGGAATTTTGTGATGTGGAGAAACAATGAGCATTCACATGCTTTTCAGTGTACATAGAAGGATAGCATCACCCATCCAATATAGAAGGAAAATAATATACAGATCTGTTCATGGACATACATTGACATGAAAAGTTATCATACTTAACAACAACAAAAACTGGAGTGTTTTAAAAGGCAGAGTGATAGTGCCTAAAACAGTTTAACATTAAAGAAAAGAAAACCAACCTATTTGTTTTAAAAAATGGTGTATAAGTGAAAAGACAGACAAGACCTCAAAAATCGTCATTCCAAAATTACAGTCACTAGATGCTAAGATAAGATGCATCCTTATGAAGACAGGCCAGGCAGAAATTCATTGGTCCGTTGGTTGGTTGGTTGGTGATGACCATAAATCTCCACTGTGAGCTAATTATAGTCTCAAAAGAAAGGGGTTGAACCAAAAAAGATACCTTCCAACCCCAAGTTATTTCGTGTCTGCTTTTCTTGACTTTAGCAGGCCCATGGGCCGGAATGGATTTCCCTGGTGGTCCAGTGTTTAATAAGACTCCATATTCACACTGCAGGGAGCACAGGTTTGATTCCTGGTCAAGGAGCTAAGATCCTGCCTGCCACACTGTGTGCCTGAAAGTAGAAAGAAGGAGCATGGGGCACAGAAGTCATCCTTTTCTTTCCTCAGTCCCACCCGCTTTGGACTCTGAAACACAATCCGTGGAACTGGCAAGGTTGGGTTTGCATCTTCACCGAATGCGGCTGGTTAGGGATGATTGTGAAGCAAAATGGTTTCGAACGTGTAGGGTGCAAACAAGCACCAGCCCAGCCAGCGTCCATTCCTATTGTTATTCCTGTTACGTCGTGTTCGTTCTGTTAACACGAAGATGTCACTTTGCCTTGATAGAGGCTGAGGGAAGTGAAGGGGATTGGGGAGTCTCCCCATCATGTCTTTTGTATCAAAAAGAGCCTGCTCTTAGCCACGTGGGAGCTGCATGTCAGTCACACCAGAAGATGATTTCCTGTCCCTGTAAAGTGGTTCACAGAGCCGCTGTATCTCTTGGTCCTGGCGGGCGGGGGAGAGAGGAGATGGACTAAAGCCATCATGAATGGGGCTGGTTTAACATTTGTGTGTGTGTGTGTGTTTGTTTATATGTTTGATTGCCATGAGTCTTCCTTGCTGGGCAAGAGCTTTCTCCAGTTGCATTGAGCGGGAGCTGCTCTCTAGCTGCGGAGCTCAGGCCTCCCGCTGTGGCGGCTTCTCTTGCTGAGCACAGGCTGTATGGCACACGGGCTTCAGTCGTTGGCACTCTCAGGATCTATATCATGGTCTCTGTAGTTGAGGTGCATGAGCTTAGATCCCCGAGGCAGGTGGGATCTTCCTGGGATCAATATGGGGATCAAACTTGTGTCCCCTGTATTAGCAGTCAAATTCCTAACCCCTGGACCACCAAGGAAGTCCTGTGGCTGATTTTTTATTTATTTTTAATTGAAGCATAGTTGCTTTGCAATATTGATTTGATTTCCACCATACCATAGGTGTACATATGTCTCCGCCCTCTTGAACCTCCCTCCTCCCACCGCTCTACATTGCTGCAGCGCCCCAGGCTTGAGTTCCCTGAGTCACATGGCGACTTCCCGCTGGTGATCTATTGTAATCCGGCAGTGTATATGCTTCCACGCTACTTTCTCCATTCATCTCATCTGCTCCCTCTGTCTGATCTTTAAAGAAAGGTTACTTGGCCATTACTGTGCCCTCCTCTCTCTTCCTGTCCACCTTCCCTTGTCCTCACATCCAAACTTGTCGCTTTCAAGACCTATTAATTACACTTCCTTGGTATGTCTAGCATCCAAAACCATTCTTTCTTTCTTAGCTTTCAACCAAGTTTGGGAAAACATTTTTTAAAAAAATAAATGCTGTGTAGCAGGCATCATTATATGCATTATACATAACATTTCAAGTCATCTTTGTGTCAACCGTGGGAAGTAAGATTGTATCCAAGATGACCTAGACGCACACATGTGACGTGACTGAGGCAGGCAGCATTGTGTCCCCTCCCTAACCAGTGTCCCTATCCTCATTCCAAGAGGACCATGCAGATGTGGTTATGCTGAGGACCTTGAGATGGGGAGATGATCCCGTGGGCCCAGTGGCATCAGAAGGGTTCTTTAAAGAGCTGATAACCTTCTCCTGCTGTGCTCAGAAGGGAGCTGTAACACTGCGAAAATTGTCAGAGTGTTGCGGCTTTTCTGGCTTTGAGAAGGAGGGGATATGAGCCAAGGAATACTGGCAGCCTCCCGAAGCTGGAAGAAAACTCTCCCCAACAGCCTCCAGAAAGAATGCCACCTGCCTGGAGGTGCTTTGATTTCAGTCCCATGAGATTCATGGCAGATTGCCACTATACGAAATTGTAAGATTGATATATTTGGAATTAGGGCTTCCCCGGTGGCTCAACGGTCAAGAATCCGCCTGCAAAGCCGGAGTTGCAGGAGACGCAGGTTTGATCCCCGGGTGGGGAAGATCCCCTGGAGGAGGGCATGGCAACCCATTCCAGAACTCTTGCCTGGAGAATCCCACGGCCAGGGGAGCCAGGTGGGCTACAGTCCATGGGGTCGCAAAGAGTCTGACATGTCTGAAGTGACTTAGCATGCATGGATATTTGCAATTATTTTCAGCTACTGTTTTGGTGGTGACATGTTACGGCAGCAACAGGAAAAATTAATGCAGTGACATACCGTTCAGATCACCCCGTGGCCCAGTAGGTGTCTGAGCTACAGTTTGAATTCAAGTTTTTTTCACATGATAGAGTTGATGTAATTTTCACTAAACTTCCCCCATTGTTCAGTCCTTTCTTTCTTCTTCACCTTCTTATCCTTGAAACCATTCCTATCTGATAACTCTCCCTCGACTTCCTCACATTTTGACCCATTGTACTCATCACTGGTACGTTATTCTTCCTAAAACATTGCAATTCTTGATGACTTTCAATGACCCCAGTCGCTCAGTCTTGTCTGACTTTTTGTGAACCCATGGACTGTAGCCAGGCTCCTTTGTCCATGGAATTCTCCAGGAAAGAATATTGGAGTGGATTGCCATTCCCTTCTCCAGAGGATCTTCCTGACCCAAGGATCAAACCCGGGTCTCCTGTGTTGCAGGAATTCTTTACCGTTTGAGCTACAGGGAAGAACTTTCCATGACCCCTGGGCCTCAAAAAGGAAGCAGACAGGGGCTTACCTGAGAGTCCAGTGGTTAAGACTCTGCCTTCCAATGCAGAGGGTGTCAGTTGGATCCCTGATTGGGGAGCTCAGATCCCACATGCCTCAGGACCAAAAAACATAAAATAGCAACAATATCATAACAAATTAAATAAAAACTTTAAAAATGGCCCACATTAAAAAAAAAAATTCTTTAGAACAAAAGGAAACCACTTGGTTTGACCTTCTGTATTTCTCTCCAGAAATCTCTCTCGCTGGATTCACCCATCCTCTAGCAAAACTGGAAAATGATTTCTCATCCATTCCCACCATAAGATCCACCTCTGAACCCTCCCCCTTCAAACATAAAATAGCAACAATATCATAACAAATTAAATAAAAACTTTAAAAATGGCCCACATTAAAAAAAAATTCTTTAGAACAAAAGGAAACCACATGGTTTGACCTTCTGTATTTCTCTCCAGAATTCTCTCTCACTGGATTCACCCATCCTCTAGCAAAACTGGAAAATGATTTCTCATCCATTCCCACCAAAAGATCCACCTCTGAACCCTCCCCCTTTTTTTCTTACTGATTCTTCTCTCTAGAATGTGTGTTCCCTGACAGCTAGTTGACATGCCACCTTTCCTTGGGGTCAGAGTAATGTCTCTCTCCTCTGATCCATTCAAAATCACCTCCAGCATCAACACAGTCAGCATCATCATGGTAGGCATAATTATCAAGATTATCATCATAACCGTCACCATCCACCAATTATTTAGTGATGACAATGTGCCCGGACATGATGCTTAAGCCCTTTATGTGGATTATCTCACTGCTCACCCATGTGCAGAGGACACCAACTTTTCTCTCGTTTTACAGAAGAGAAAACTGAGCCGACTTTAAAGGTTACCTTATGACAAACTTTGGAGAAGGAAATGGCAATCCACTCCAGCACTCTTGCCTGGAAAATTCCATGGACGGAGGAACCTGATAGGCTACAGTCCATGGGGTCGCAAAAAGTCGGACACGACTGAGCGACTTCACTTTCACTTTCACTTTATGACAAACTTAACTTCCTATTGTAACGTGAACCTGCGTCAACTGCTGAGATCCTGAAATATTTGAAACAAATGTCCACCATAATTTGACTCCCGGACTCAAAGAAGAATTTAATCTTTTATATAAGATCACAATACAGCTGCCATCTGTTGAGTTTTTTGTTGTTGTTGCCCCTGTTAAATAATCCCCTTTTTGGCTGCTGTTATATCATCATGCTGATATCCTGTCCCTTGTGCAAGTCTCCGATGTCTGTTAAATGAGGGCAGAGGCTGGGACGTGAATCAATTTTCTATCCTATTTATCTTGACAAAAAATTTAAGAGATTATCCACCATTTGGAGTTGGCACGGTGTAATTATGTAGATTATATGCACAATTCTCATCCAAATTCCATTACAGAGAGAAGAAGAGAGATCTAACCTCTCTCATCACATGAAAAATTTATTTTGGACACAAATGGCAAATGTTACCAAAGGATACCTGTTCCAGGGCAATGCCAAAATATTTTTGTCACTTCACATCCTTTAAGTTGTTTCCATAGGCATTTTGTTCATGAGGAGCATCTTTACTAAGCAAGATGCGTCAACTCACAGTCTCATCCTGTTCCTTCCCTCTTCTCTACTGTGTTAGCTTTATGTTAATAATGGCTACTGTTTTCCTATATAGTAGCAACATGGCCACTGGGAGCCACAGGGTGAATAATACCCTCCCAGTAGCTACACTGGTAGTAGTTATAAAAATGAAGTTCCAGAGTTTCCTCTCATTGGACCACTTTAGGTGTGGTCTGCATCAACCACTGGGATTGGACAGAGTCGGTCTGTGTCTCTGCCTCTGGAACCCTGGGTACCATGAGGCAGGATGGGACAGAAGGCAGTCCTCGGAAGCAAGAATGAGGAATTGTTACCACAAGTTGGGCTGCCTAGATCAAGGCACAGGTGTCACTATCAGTTCAGTTCAGTTCAGTCGCTCAGTCGTGTCCGACTCTGCGACCCCATGAATTGCAGCACACCAGGCCTCCCTGTCCATCACCAACTCCCGGAGTTCACTCAGACTCACGTCCATCGAGTCAGTGATGCCATCCAGCCATCTCATCCTCGGTCGTCCCCTTCTCCTCCTGCCCCCAATCCCTCCCAGCATCAGAGTCTTTTCCAATGAGTCAACTCTTCACATGAGGTGGCCAGAGTACTGGAGTTTCAGCTTTAGCATCATTCCTTCCAAAGAAATCCCAGGGCTGATCTCCTTGCAGTCCAAGGGACTCTCAAGAGTCTTCTCCAACACCACAGTTCAAAAGCATCGATTCTTTGGTACTCAGCTTTCTTCACAGTCCAACTCTCACATCCATACATGACTACTGTATTTGGTGAAGAGAAAGATAACAAAATGACATCGAGGCATTCTGAAAGCTGCGTCGGAAGAATTGGTGGTAAATCAGGCAGGCTGTGGGTGTGTGTGAGGAAGATGCTGTAACTTTCAGATGACTGATATTTTGGAAAACACTTGTCTCTGTGGATTTTAATGTGGTTTATTAAAAATTTCATGTTTGGGAGTTCGTGTAAAAAAATAAATAAATACAAAAAAAAAATCCAAAAAAAAAATTTTTTTTTAAATGAGTGGCATAATTGAATGTGTTTGGAAACTGTTGAATTAAATAAGTTTCCTTACTGCAAGATTGCTTAGACCCCTTAAGAAATCAACACACATATTATGAAACTCCAAGAATGGGATATGGAATGATATGCACTGTATACTTTTCTTGGAAACTTCTCTCTCTCTGTGTGTGTATGGTGGAGACTACCCTCCCAAAAGATTGTCACTGTGTCCAGATTATAGCAGGTACTCAATAAATACTCATCACGTGCTTTTGGAACTTTGATTCGATAATTGTGAATCTCCTCTCTACATCTTGTAGCAAAGATAAATGACATGTCTCTGATATTTTTGTTGTAGTGCCCGATTATATTCGTTTATTTGCTTTCCTTGCTTGAAACCTAAGGGTGTTTTTGGATGAACGTCTCCATGTGCCCATGGAGTTATGGGAGGAGATTGGTTATGTGAAAATGGCAACCAGTAGGCTATTCTTTAGACAATTATATTGCATAGGCTTTTCAAGAGATGTCCAGACACACCCTGATCTGATTTCTGACTCTGTGTGCATATAAACTGACGAAGACGTTTACCATGCTTGAGGCAATTGTTGTATCTAGAAAACTGAGAAAATTGAATTAAATTATAGGGCGAATACACTGGGGAACTCATTATTAAATAAAATTCTATTTTACCTATTTTCGTAGCGAGGGGAATTATTTTGTAAAGTGAATACTATCCTCTCGTTCTCATGATAGATCATTTAAAGGTGAGATACACAATATCAGTAGGTACTGCTATTATAGACACATGATGATCATTTAATTAAACAATTGATGGTTATAGTATGAATTTTCATCTCTGAGCTAAGTGAAATATCTTTGACTTTATCTTAGAGATTTTCTTTGAGAAGAAAAGGAAGTTTTAGGATGGCACCTCCTTTGTATTATACAATGAGTATTGTTTTATATTGAAACTGTGATTCACTTTCTTCCTGGTTAAAAAATGCTTTTTCATCCTCTCTGAAATAAATATGATCTTTGAAATTAGATCTGATGTAAATCCAAACGTAATGAGATTCAATTTTTCATTGTAGCCGAATTAGATGGAGAACTTCAAATATTTATTTGAGGTTTAATTTGAGTAATTTAGGAAAACACTGAGCTTCTTCATTCATAAATGATAATTACTTCTCTTCATCAAATATTGTACTCTATTCCCTTCTGCTATCAGTGCAGTCGTGTTCAGATATGAACACTTTTATATCTCCAAGGGGATTCTTTTTTTCATGTAACTTCCTTGGGTTGCTTAACTTATAAAACCTTTAGAAATAGAGTTTGCTGTGCCCGTGTTTTGGAGTGTTTAGTTTTATAAGGGAAAAGAGGTGAGAAGTGGAATAGCATTTACATTGATTTTCTTTAAGGCTGTGCTCTACTGAGAAATAGTATTTTGTCTTACTAAAGCACATGGTTAAGAAATGGAGATTGCTGTCTTGCAAAACTCCCAAAATAAACTCCAGCAGCTTAAAATGCCTGTAGCCTCTAGTTGATTATAATTCTACACTAAATCAAAAGTGACTGCTTTTAAAAACTTCCATAAAGAAAAGCTTAGGCATTTCACACTATGGCTTGGCCCATGCAAGATTCTTCATTCCTTTCCTTTTAGAGTTTCCTCCAGGTAATGAAAACATATATGTGCGTTCCATGAGGATGTTTAGGGGTTGACTAGAGTCATCAGGTTTCTACGCTGGTGGTGATAACATTGTAGTCACTACAGCACCAGCTGCAATAACAGAGAAGATCTTAGTTTTGCCACATTTGTGTCTTTGCCCACCAACTTTATTAATAACTCCTGACTTTGCTTATTGGACTTGCCAGAGAACTTCATAGTAAGCATTCTACTGATCAGGAATCTTTTGAGGGCAAGTGACAGAAACTCACTCAAAGTAGTTTAGGCATCAAAGGAAATATATTGGTTCATATGAAAAGTATCAGGATGGTACTGACTTCAAGAACAGATGAATCCAGAATCTCATCTTTATCCAGAATCTAGTGTTTCATGACTTGAATTTGTTTTTCCTTGTGTAGCCACCAGACTCATTCACAATGGAGTCAGTGGCTTACCCCTGAATCAATTGCTGTGATGGATGATTAGAATATATTCAAGCACCAAACCAAGGTTATTTTCTCAGTTGGGAGCTCAAGAAAGAGGGGTGACCCATCTAAAATGGAGTTTGGGGTGATCCTTTATGCAACAGACAATGTTGTCAGCAGCAGACAGGGAATAGATACCAGGCAAACCACCACAACAGATGTCTTTTAGAACACCCAACCTGGAAGGTGTCCCTATAGACTGACTTTCAGCCTTTTCCAGGGGTGCTAGACTGATCCCGGCTACTAGTAAATCAATTCTAATCAAGTGTGCAAGTGAAAGTGCTAGTTGCTCAGTCATGTCTAACACTCTGTAGCCCACCAGGCTTCTCTGACCATGGGATTCTCCAGGCAGGAATACTGGAATGGGTTACCATTCCTCTCTCCAGAGTCAAGTGTAGGATGCAACCCAAAGAGTAAAAGTTGCTTTCTGTTTAGGAACCAACCAGAGTCCATTGGTCCATGGTCCGTATTCAATGACTATGTCCTGATGGATCATGTTTCTCAGGAATGGAATTTGCTAGAATCGTCCCTTCTCACACAGAACACTGAGTATGAATTTGGAGTGATTTCAGCTCTTCAAAGATTATAAAATATGCATTTTGTTACTTGTATATTAGGAGCTGGAAGCCAGAAATCCACTTACGTTTCTTCCAACTCCCTTAAAATTTTATTTTCCCTCTTGCTCCAGTTTAACAATTGGCTCATGTAAATATTATTAGGTTAAAAAAAAAAAAAAACCCACAGTGTTAGTACCTAAACAAAGTTTGTGGGGGTAAACCATGTGTGCATCTAAGCCAGTCCATCTTCTCTGAGATTTACGAGAACATGGGAAAACCCGCATTTATCCTTAACTGCAACTTTTTTTTCTTTTTTTTGAGAACAGAATGAATGTTTCAGCTACATGAACTTGAGATGCTTAAGTAAGACTGTTCCTCTGAAGTCCTCTTGTGGCAGCCATAACCCAAATCAATTCTGTCAGCATCACTCCCCTGGCCGGCCCCTGGCTTTCCCCATGTGCTCGTACCATGCGCTCTGTCTTTTGTCTCTTCAAATTTTTGTTTGCTCTTCTGAAGTCATCATCATCAATTAATATTTGCCAAGGACCCGTAGGGTCTAACCTGCCACGTCTCCATCTGTTATTCACCAGTGCAGACGTGGTGGGCCCACACCTTTTGGGTTTGAATCACATTATTATAAGCTATTTTCAGCATCCCTCACCTGCCGTCTTCCAAACATTCTCAAATCCCACACCTCGGTTCTGCCCTGTTGCTCTCCTCCACAATTTCACTTTCCCAGCATTACACAGCGATGAGAAATGTATATCCCATACTCCAGTATTGAACTCCAGGTCTGCTACATTCTAGTTTATATGACCCCGGGGGACTTTGGGGACCTTTCTGACATATTTTCCCCCTCCTCCATAAAAGAGGCATCCTGAATATGTCTATATAGTATGGAGATTCTAAGGCATGGGAAGGATAGTTGTGAAAATTAAGTGAGGTTAAAGGTTGGGAGAGTCAGACCATAAAGAAGGCTGAGCACTGAAGAATTGATGATTTTGAACTGTGATACTGGAGAGGACTCTTGAGAGTCCCTTGGACTGCAAGGGGGTCAAACCAGTCAATCCTAAAGGAAATAAACCCTGAATATTCATTGGAAGGACTGATGCTGAAGAGCCGACACATTGGAAAAGGCCCTGATGCTGGAAAAGATTGAAGGCAAGAGGAGAAAGGGACGACGGAGGATGTGATGTTTGGATGGCATCACTGACTCAGTGGACATGAGTTTGAGCAAACTCCGTGAGTTGGTGATGGACAGGGAAGCCTGGCGTGCTGCAGTCCACGGGATAACAAAGAATTAGGCACAGCTGAGCAACTGAACTGACTGACTTTTTGAAATATAGTTGATTTACAATGTTTTGTACATTTCTGCTGTCCAGCAAAGTAATTCTTATTATGGGGCTTCCCAGGTGGTGCTAGTGGTAAAGAATCTGCCTGTCAATGCAAGAGGCACAGGTTTGATCCCTGGGTCGGGAAGATCCTCTGGAGAAGGAAATGGCAACCCACTCTAGTAGTCTTGCCTGGAAAATTCCATGGGCAGTGAAGTCTGGCAGGCTATACAGTGTATGGGTTCACAAAAGAGCTAGACAGAGCTGAGCATATATATACATGTATATATATATATGTATATATTTGTGTGTGTGTATTTACGAGCATATGTATATATATATATATACACACACACATATATATATTTTATATTGTTTTTCATTATGATTTTTTAAAGGATTTTTTAAAGTTTTTTTTTAATTAATTTATTTTAATTTTGGCCACATCCTGAAGCAGGTGGGATCTTAGTTCCCCGACCAGAGATTGAGCCCTCACCCACTTCATTGGAAGGCAGAGTCTTAACCACTGCACTTCCAGGGAAGCCCCCTTCATTGTGATTTATCACAGAATATTGAATATAGTTCCCTGTGCTATACAGCAGGACCTTATTTTTTTATTCAGTCTCTCTCTATATATACATAATAGTTTTCATAGGCTAATTTCAAACTCCCAGTCTATCCCTCCCCCAACCCCCTTCATCTTCTTTCAAACTTGCTGTGCGGAACAGCAACTAAAATAAGATTCTCAGTAACGATCATGGTATGTATCTATTCTTCTCTATGCGAGGGCAAAAGCTTCAGAGAGTCAAGACAGTGCTGCTCGTCTTTGTAGGAGAAGCCTGGTTTGAAAAAGCCAAGCCATTTGGCAGTAGTAACCGAGTTGATTTCAGCACATTACATAATGTGCCGATAGCCCGTACATGCTGACTGGTCAGGCACTTGGGTAATAAACACCAAGCAAGCGATATGTCATAACAGACAAATGGGCTCTTTAAACTTACAATGGGAAAAAGTGTTTTCATTGGCAAGGAGATGTATCTGTCAATCAGCCCCTGCCCCACTCTAATTATGGACATGGCACTGAGTTGATGTCAGGGAGATAAAAGGAACCACCAGACGTGGCCCTTGCTCTGAAGGCGTTTACAACTGTGTTGGGAAAATGAGGCATAAAGAGATGAGCGCATGGTAGAGGAAGACCCATCGTGGTTGGGTATAAATGCCAAATGAGGGGCCCAGGCTCTGAGTATAGTTATTCTGCTACTGTCTTTCAATTTGGGCTCAAAGGTGATGTTGAATTGGTGGACAGGTACAAATCATTCTGAGTTACTGAGTCAAAACATAATTTTCCCTGGGTCCCTGGAGTGAACCAGCTGTCATAAATATTTTCTGGGTATCCTTTCTTCTCTTATGATTGACAACAGAAGCTTAAGACCTCTCTGTCATCATCTGATTTTCTCTCTTCCCCACCCTGGCAGTCCTACATAAACCAAACAGGCACCTGGAAATCGAGAGGTGTTCTCCTGAGGCGACTTGTTTTGTTAGCAAAGCCAGAGTTGGGGACTGACTCAGTTTTTTCATTGTGGTCGGGATGTTGGAAGAGCCCCACGTCCACCACCTCCCTCTTTCCCAAGCCTTTCTCTCAAGAAATGAACCCAAGGCTCCCTGGAATGAGAAGCAAGTACACCCATCAAGCGTGTATTAAAAAGTGACCATAAGTGATTTCCTGAAGTTAGTCACCTGCTAAGACAACACCTTGAAACTCAGACTTTCAGTACTTTACATGTACCATATTTTCTACACAGTGCATTCACAAGTGATTAAAAGTCATAGTTAAAGACTTCCTTGATGGTCCAGTGAAGTATTCAAGTAAGTCCTTAGCTAAGACTCCATGTTTCCAATGCAGGGGGTGCAGGTTCGATCCCTGGTCAGGGAAGATCCTGCCTGCTACTTGGTGTGGCAAAAAAAAAAAAAAAAAGAACAACAGCAAAAGCAAAAAGAAAATTTCTCATGTGACACTTAAAAAAAAAAAACAAAATTAGAGGCAATGAGAATTTATGATCCATGGAGCACTGCAATGAGGACTTGAAGGCATACTTTTAATGCTCTAAATATCTTCTTTGCTTCTTTTACTAGTCATGTCCTTGGGCTCCTTAAGTCTTGTTGTAGATTGGGTGTTGTAAACATGTATCAGCATTTCCTTCCTGTTTAGGGCTGAATAACTCTTCATCATATGGGAGGCATCATGTTTTGTTTATCTGTTTATCTATAGATGGACACTTAGGTTGCTTCCACCTTTTGAATATTGTGAATAATCCTGCTATGAACCCAGATAGGCAAGTAGATATTATTCTTTAAAAAACAAAACAAAACAAAACTACTTTTTAAGTTTTGTAGAGATATTCTATTGGCCAAAATTCGTTTGGTTCGGTTTTTCCATAATATGGTACAAAAATCCAAACACACTTTTTGGCCAACTCAATATAATTGCTGTATAATATCGTGTAAATTTAAAGGATACAGCATGTTGATTTGATATGTCTGTGTACTGCCAAGTCATGACTATTGTGGCATCAGTTAACACCTTCGTCCTGTGACGTAATTACCATTTCTTTTGTGTAGTGAGAACATTTACTCGGATAATATGATGCTATTCACTCTCGTTACCTTGTGCACTAGATCCCCAGAACTGTGAGTCTTATAAGTGGAAGTTTGTACCCTCTGACCGGTATCTTCCCATTTCCCCCACCCAGCCTAGCTTCCAGTGACTACCATTCTACTCTGTCTCTCCCAGGTCAGCTTGGTGAGCTTTCCTGTTTTTCCGTATAAGTGATATCCTACAGTTTTTTCTCTGACTTTCTCCACTTAGCATAGTGCTCTCAAGGTTCATCCAAGCTGTTATAAAGCAGCAGGCTCTCCTTCTTTCTTGCGGGTGAAAAGCCTTCCATTCCATCCATGTCCACGCCGCAGCCTCTTCACTCATTCATCTGTTGGTGGACACAATTGTTTCCATATCTTGGCTCTTGTGAATGACACTTCAGCCATTGTGCAGATTTCTCTTTGAAATTGAGGCAGATGCTGTCTTTAATCCCATTTTCTAGATAAGAAGACTCAGCTCCAGCAGATCAAGGGACAGGACTGGTAACCAAGCTCGGATCTGTCTAGCCTGGAGTCTTCACTCTTGACTGCTGCTGTGTCTGTCACATTCCTGCTTTGACAGCGATGGTGGGGTATCCTGAACAAGGCTCTGTCATGTCCGAGGCTCTGGGGAGTGACAGCTCTTTCATGGAAAAGTTGCTCTAGCTTCTCCCTTCAGCACAGGGAATTATCAAGGCTCCGCGGCCCTCTTTTGATTTGAACCCTCTCTGTTTGTGCCTCTTTCTCCTCTGATTTCTGTCCATTGCTCTATGTCTAGCTCCTTGTTGAATTCCTTCGAGTTGAGGCAGCCTATCATGCCCAGCATTGCCCTTAACTCTTCTAAATCCTTAATCCACATAAATGTCCTACTAAACAGACGGGCAGGTTTGTTATTAATGCCGTCCTGGGTCGTGTGTGAGATGATGAAGTTGTACATGTGTGCATGCTAAGTTGCTTCAGTCGGTCTGACTCTGTGGGACCCTATGAACTGTAGCCCTCCAGGCTCCTCTGTCCATGGGAGTCTCCAGGCAAGGATACTGAAGTGGGTCACCACGCCTTCCTCCAGGGGATCTTCCCGACCCAGGAATTGAACCTGTGTCTCTCGTATCTCCTGCATTGGCAAGTGGGTTCTTTACCACTGAGCTACCTGGGAAGCCCCACGCAGTTGCACAGAAGCTAGAAATCTGCCTAGGTTCACACAGTGGCAGAATTGAACCCAGAGTCTGTGCTCTACACCACGATCCACGCTGCCTCCCGGACCGAGACAGGGCTCAGACCCACCTGTAGATGCTGCGTCGCTCCAGCCAAGCCTGGACCGGCCTAGCTGAGGCGACGCTGTCATCCTGAGTCTGCTCTTGCCATCTCCACCCACTTGCTCTAGCGGGGCTTAGGTCTTTGCTGTTCACAGCATGCCAAGTAGCAACCCCGGAGGCCACTGCAGCTGCTTCGGTATTCTACAGCCCTCTTGGGTCTGGAAGCTGTTGGAGGCAGACACTGCAGACCATTTGTCTAATAATATGGCTGCTCTTTCCTCCACCTAGCTAGAGCCAAGGCAGGGGGTGGAGGAGGAGAAAGAAGGAGAGGGGAGGGAGAGAGAGGCTGCCTACCATCTCTGTATTTATCCCAAAGCCATATATTATTTTGGAACATTCAGTATTGCAGAAATATGCGAAGGGATAAATCACTCCTTTTACCATCTGGTCTCCGAGAACCCTCCCAAGAACTGCAGCTTCCTTTAATTTTGTTGTGTTCCTTTCTCAACCTTTTTGTGCTTTCCATTTCTTGGCTGCATTTTGGGGGTTTGTTTTGCCTTCAGTTGCTTGCTCCTTTAGCTGTTTCTGCATTTTACTTTCTGAAAAAGAAATACCAGCTCTCGCTCATCAGCGTTCTGCCAGCTTCTTTATTTGGCATGACGCTGCCTCGTGCCTATTTTCTTTACCTTCATCTGGACTCCTGGAGTGATGTGTGGGTATTTTTCAATGCCCCAACCAGATGCACCAACTGGCTTGATGGTCGGTAATGAGGAAGCAGTAGTATCCCTTAGTCTTTGAATTTCTTGGCAGTGCCTTCATGGCAAATGTTTCTATGAGATGAGCATGGTGGACCAAGCCCAGGCATTGCTACATGGTTCCAAAGTCCTTTTAAGTGAACAAATGGGTTGGCACTCATCTAATGGGAATACAAGTCCAGTGAGGTTACTTAGCATGTACTGGTTTCTCACTGTCTGAGTAGGAGATTACAGATAAGCAAAGCTTGATTTATTTAGATAATAGATGTGAGTTGGACAACAGTATGCACTCATATTTAGCTTCTTATAGACACAGATGGTTAATTATAGAAATATCTATAGAAATGTCTGTATGCATGGAATGTGTGTGCTTTGCTCAGCCATGTTCAACTCTTTGTCACCCCTTGGACTGTGTAGCCTGCCAGGCTCCTCTGTCCATAGCATTTTCCAGGCAAGAATACTGGAGCGGGTTGCCATTTCCCCCTCCAGGGGATCTTTCTGACCCAGGGATGGAACTCATGTCTCCTGCATTAGCAGACAGATTCTTTACCACTGAGCCGCCTCGGAGGTATACACGGAATAGTATACGCACCTCTTTCTGCTCTGTCAGCTCAGAGACGCTAGAAGCAATGATACCCCAGCAGCATGAGCACACTTGGCACCCAGATCTTGGTTTCTAATTCCATTCTCTATGAAAAGTGACAAGGAACGACTGCTTTTAGGACTGGGGCATGAAATATACAGGACAAGCCTAGTACTGAGCACTTCAGAGTTCAATAAAATAAAGAAATGCTCAAAACAAGTACCATGGTGGAATACGCCTTGTAAGTGAGAAATGGAAGGCTTCTTAACAGGAGTTAGATGAATAGTCACTGCCTACCCCTCTTCACTCATTGACAACGTGGGCTCTTGCAACTAATGGCTAACTTAAATACTCTCTCTTGTGAAGAGCTTTGGGCTACATCTCTTTCTGTCTCTCCTGTGAGCAGGTGAGAGCTGAATTCTGTTCCTTGGGTTCACAACCACAGTAACTTCCCTGGGCTCTCACAGCCCAGTTTTGAAGATCAGGGCAACTTGAAACAGGGAGAGTGAAGAATAAATCACATTTCCAAGGAGAAAAATCAAGTCGTTGCAACTCAATTATTAATGCGCAGAACTGTTATGTAATGTAGCAGCCCAATTAACAGGTGTCTCTTGGGGAATAATCAAGGCTTAATTTGGCATGATAATTAGTAACCTCCCCTCCCAGCTTTGGCTGGAGGCCCCTGCAGGACAGCCTGATGGCTGGTAATGAGGCAGTATCACTTACTTTGCAGCCGTGTTAATTGTGTCTTTCGGTGCATGGGGACAAGACAGATTTACCTGTTTCTAGATGCTGAGATGTGCCACTGGTCTGATAGAGCTGTGCTCATTTTCTAATCTTGCAAACCCTGGCCTTGCTGAAAGGCAGCATTCTTAGACTTTTGAGATTTCTTTAATTGGCAGAGTTGTTGTAATGGCTACACTTCAGTCTGGTTTTTTGTTTTTTGTTTTTTTTTTTAATAGACTGGGTGGCAGAATTCCAGTTTTATAAGACATATGGCCAGGGTTGACATATTCAAATCAAGAAATTGTCCTGTTTTGTGTGTCTGTAATAATGGGTGACCACAGTCACCATGTCATAGCTGTCTATCCCCTCTGTGTGTCCCAGGGCATACCTGTTTGTTACAATAAAATACTAGAGGTGAGTATAGTCACAGAGAGCAAAAACATGGACAATTACAAGTGTTTTATTTTTACCAGAAAAAGAAACAAACAAAACGCAGAGAAAGCACAGAGAAAAAGAGAAATAAAACTACCACAGATCACCCATCAACTGAGAGATATTAACATTCTGGTATGATATCTTTTCAGTTTTACACACGCATACACAGGTCTACATAATTATAGCTATTGATCTAATATGATTTCATTGCAAAATTGGATTTGTAATGTGCATATTATTCTGTTAACATGTTTGCTCTTGTTATGTGTGTTCGCCAGCCTCCTTTGTCCATGGAATTCTCCAGTCAAGAATACTGGAGTGGCTTGCCATTTCCTACTCCAGGGGATCTTCCCGACCCAGGGATTGAACCCACATCTCTTATGTCTCTGCATTGGCAGGTGAATTCTTTACCACAGATTTTGAACAGGGTCCACCCTGCGTTTTCTTAAGCTGTCTGTTTCTGAAGTTTGGGAGCCACTGATCTACTTGGGAAAAGTTTTGAGCGTCTAGATAGCTTTCCTGTTTTTGTTTTGTCCAATTTTGTTTCACTATTATAGACATCACAACAGTGAACATCCTTACATATGGATCTTTGCTATATCTTGTCCCTGGGTTTTCCTGGTGGCTCAATAGTAAAGAATCTGCCTGCCAATGCAGGAGACACAGGTTCGATCCCTGGTTGGGAAGATCCCCTGAAGAAGGAAATGGCAACCCAGTCCAGTATTCTTGCCTGGGAAATGCCATGGACAGAGGAGCCTGGTGGGTTTACAGTCCATGGGGTTGCAAGGAGTTGCACGTGACTGAGTGGCTAAGCACTCACACATGCCCTCACACAGCTCACCCATAGAAGAGGCCAAAGGGTATGGCTATTTGAAGGTTTTGGACTGACTTTGGGGAACTTCTCTTTCCTGAAGGTCTGTGTATCTACAATCCCACAGGTACGTCTGAGTTCCCTCCTCCCGTTGCTGCTCTGAAGTACATTTTTTAAAATTCCAGGTTCTGCAACTTTAGTGGTGAGGCAGGAAGCCAATAGAGAAAGTTTATTAAATTCTTATTTATGATTTCAATTTGTATCAGCCTTTGTCTTCCCCAAGCTCAAGGCAATCCTTGGAGAATATCAAGCTTGTAACTCTTAGCTGTGATGATCTGAGAAGGGTAGGGGTAGACAAGATGGGTAAAGAGTGCTGGATGGAAGGAACATGCTACCCCACAAAGTAAAGTCTAGAAACAGAAGCAGTTTGGGTGGTTGAGGATCATTTGAGGTACTTTCTGAAAAGCCTAGGTTCAGAAGGAAAGCTCTTTTTCTATCTTCTTCTTGATTCCTTCTTATATGGGTAGAAGAGAAGATCACAGTGAATTTACATGTGTGTGTTTAATTTTTTTGGCATGCCATGGCAGTGTGTTCAGTTCAGTTCAGTCACTCAGTCATGTCCGACTCTTTGCAACCCCATGGACTGCAGCACACCAGGCTTCCCTGTCCATCACCATTTCCTGAAGATTGCTCAAACTCATTTCCATCGAGTCGGTGATGCCATCCAACCATCTCATCCTCTGTTGTCCCCTTCTCCTCCTGCCCTCAATCTTTCCCAGCATCAGGGTCTTTTCAAATGAGTCAGTTCTTCACATCAGGTGGCCAAAGTATTGGAGTTTCAGCTTCAGCATCAGTCCTTCCAGTGAATATTCAGGACTGATTTCTTTGCAGATTTACTGTTTTGATCTCCTTGCAGTCCAAGGGACTCTCAAGAGTCTTCTACATCACCACAGTTCAAAAGCATCAATTCTTCAGTGCTCAGCTTTCTTTGTGGTCCAACTCTCACAACCACACATGACTACTGGAAAAACCATAGCTTTTACTAGATGGACCTTTGTTGTCAAAGTAATGTCTCTGCTTTTTAATATGCTGTCTAGGTTTGTCATAGCTTTTCTTCTAAGGAGCAAGCATCTTTTAATTTCATGGCTGCAGTCATCATCTGCAGTGATTCTGAAGCCCAAGAAAATGAAGTCTGACCCTGTTTCCATTGTTTCCCCATCTACTTGCCATGAAGTGATGGGACTGGATGCCATGATATTAGTTTTCTGAATGTTGAGTTTTAAGCCAGCTTTTTCACTCTTCTCTTTCACTTTTATCAAGGGGCTCTTTAAGTTCATCTTTGCTTTCTGCCCTAAGAATAATGTGTGTGTGTTTAAATATTTTTGACGGTATGCAGGATCTTAATTCCCTGACCAGGAATCGAACTTGTGCCTCCTGCAGTGGAAATGCAGTCTTAACCCCTGGACCACCAGAGAAGTCCCTTTTCACTTTTTTTGTATGTTTGTTAGCTGGTTGGGCTTCCCTGGTGGCACAGAGGATGAAGCGTCTGCCTGCAATGAGGGAGACCTGGGTTCGATCCCTGGGTTGGGAAGATCCCCTGGAGAAGGCAATGGGCAACCCACTTCAGTCTTCTTGCCTGGAAAATTCCATGGACAGAGGAGCCTGCTAGGCTTTACAGTCCATGGAATCTCAGAGTTCACATGACTGAGCAACTTCACTTGCTGCCCATAGGCACCTGGCAGAGCAGGTAAGTTGAAACAGCAGACTAGCCCCGCCTTCTCTCAGCAAGCCCTCCTCTTCTGTTGAGTCTGCCCTAGAGACCCCCTTCTCAATGAAGCGTAGTAGTTGTCTGAGCTGCAGAAACCCTGAGGGTGGTCAGAAACAGACCTACATGCAAACAAGCATAAACCACTGTCTTCCCAGCTATCTTGAGGCCATCATCTATTTTCTTGCTTTCCTTTTTTTATTTATTTGTTACTGGTCAGTTGCTGAGTCATATGTGACTCTTTGTGACCCCAAGCACCCATGCTTCCTCGCCCTTCACTGTCTGGCCAGAGTTTGCTCAAACTCATGTCCATTGAGTCAGTGATGCCATCCAACCCTCTCATCTCCTGTCACCCGCTTCTCCTTCCTTCAGTCTTTCCCAGCATCAGGGTCTTTTTCAGGAGTTGGCTCTTTGCATCAGGTGGCCAAAGTATTGGAGCTTCAACTTCAGCATCAGTCCTTCCAGTAAATATTCAGGACTGGTTTCTTTTATGATGGACTGGTTAGATCTTCTTGAAGTCCAAATGACTCTCAAGAGTCTTCTCCAGCACCACAGTGTGAAAGCGTCATCTCTTTGGCATTCAGCCTTCTTTATGGTTCAATGTTGCTTTTTAAAAATGACTTATTTATTTTTTGGCTGTGTTGGGTCTTTGTTACTGTGAGAGCTTTTCTCTAGCTGTGACAAGCAGTAGCTACTCTCTAGTTATGGGGTCCAGGCTTCTCATTGTGGGGGCTTCTCCTGTTGTGGAGTGCATGCAGGCCTTCATGGCAGCAGACCCCAGGGTCCAGCGCACAGTCTCAATAGTCAGTCGCAGGGGCGAGGCTGTCCCATGGCATGTGGGATCTTCCTGGACCAGGGTTCAAATCTGTGTCTCCCACATTGGCAGGCAGATTCTTTATGACTGAGCCTCCTGTCTCTTTTCTGCAATGAGGTATGAATGAACTTCTAAAATGAACTTCTTGTGGCTCATTTTTGGAAAAAACCTTCCTTTCTCCAACCACTACCCAGCAAGAGCCTGTTAAGATCTTTCCGCCATGTTCCTCCTGCCCCTACCTTGGACAATTCCACACTGAAATCCACCTCCACCCCCAAACGATTTAAGATGCTCTTAATTGCTTTACTGGAGGGAAATAGAACACCTTTTAAGCCAACAGCTGAGCGATTTGCCATGACAATTCTGCCACTGTGCATTCACTTAATTTCCAATTAATCAAACATTCAATAAATCATTAGGATAATTACACCTGCTCCCATCCTCTGGCCCCAGCACATTAACTCAGCTCAGGCACCCCCTGGACTGGCTGCGGGGAAGGTGTTCATTTGTCTGCCCTGGCTGGGTGCACAACCTGGCTCCCTGTGAGCCTTGAGAAATGACGGGTAAGAAATTGTAATTATTTCAGGCACCACAAGTTTGCTCGGATTCCTTCTTCTTTGCTTCTCACTCCAGTGCTTCCTCAACAACTTAAGCCAACATCAGAGAATCCTAGTAGCAGTGGCTGGTTAATTTCAGCAAGTTTTTTTTTTTTTAATCATTTTTATTTCCCGACTGTGCCTCTTTTCTAATTACACCATCTCCCCAGGTGAGCGATAATTCCCTCATCACCATATATCTCAAGCACAGATTATTAAAATAATATAGCTTATGTCATATAAATGTAACAGAAAGTATCTTAAAGATGCTTTATTGAAAGCTGGTAAATTGGTTCAACAGATGAATGTTTTAAGGCCTGTTTTTAAAAGGTTGCACAAGTATAAACCCACTGAATTACTGCTGCAGTTTCACACGAGCGGATGCAATTATTTTAAGCATCTAACTGTGCACAAGACAGATCTGTAAGAAAAGGAGCTAAATTCTCTGAGATTAATCTGTCTCTTATACACATCTAGATGTGTATAAGAGACAGGGGCTCAGACCCACCTGTAGATGCTGCGTCGCTCCAGCCAAGCCTGGACCGGCCTAGCTGAGGCGACGCTGTCATCCTGAGTCTGCTCNAGATCTGTAAGAAAAGGAGCTAAATTCTCTGAGATTAATTAAAGGGTTTCATTTTGCTCTTGATTTAAAAATAAATTTCAAGCATGCATCGCTTGTTATTCTCTTGAAGAATTTGCATTACAGGGTTTTATATATATATATATATATATATGTATATGTATATATATAAAAACACCGAAAATGTTAAGCTTCATGAGTTCTTCATACAATATAGCCGGCAGCTCATAAAAAAGAAGGGTTGACCTATTGTTGCCACAGTTTCTTCTCCTGCATATTTCTTTATACTTTTCCATTTGTGAAAGGTATTAATCTTAAAACTCATTTCCAAGGTAAGATGGTGCATTTACATGCATTTCCCATAAGACTGCTCTCGATCCGATCTATGCCCATTGATTTAATTTCTTCTCCCTCTCAGAGCCAGTGGTGCTGAAGGGTTTATGGTAATTACAGTGTTGTGGGTTTCAGTGGAACAGCCGGCTCCCTGGTACCTTGAGTGTTGGTTTTGATTCTTATGAAGCTCACTCAGCCCCAGAGACCCTGAAGGGAGCGTCTCCAAGGCTGGGGGCACAAGGTGGATGGGGAAGGATGCTGGCTGGTACACAGCCCGGAGGCACGGGGAGGCTGGAGAGAGGATGGCCTGGGGCTACTGGCCAGATGGATCACCGTTCTAACGGGCCCCTTTAAGGTGAATCACTTGGCAGTTCTGAGAGTTGGCAGACGGTTCAGCCACCTGTGCTCATAGTGAAATGAGATATAGGAACCTAGGGGTCTGAAATATGCCGCTCACCCTTTGAGGGATGGTCCGGTGGTGCAGGAGGCGATATGCCTAGTAAGATTAGGGGCGGGGTGGGCAGGCAACCATAGCCCAAATGGCCTGGGTTTTGAGTTGTGCTGACCAGGGTTCAAGTACTCCAAACCAAAATGCTCATCGATAACAGCACTGGCCAATAGAACATGATGCATATGTCATGTTAGTTTTTCTAGTAGTCTCATTCTCAAAAAAAAAGCTCAAAGAAACAGGTGAAAATTCATTAAACACAATGCTGTATGTCCCTGTAGTTTATTATATGTGAGGTAGTATGTCAGTATGTCATCAATATAAATACAAAAGAGACAGCTTATGTTCCTTTTTGCATTTAATTGTTTTAACTCCCATCGTGAATTTCAAACTTCCGGCACCTCTCCATCTGGACCAGCCATGTTCCAAGTGTCTGGGAGTCACCCACCTCCTGTGGCTACCATATCGGATGGTGCTACTCCGGGTTGGGGCTTCCCAGATGGCTCAGTGGGTAAAGAACCTCAGGAGATGCAGGAGACGCGGTTCAATCCCTGGGTCGGCTAGACCCTCTGGAGGAGGGCATGGCAACCCACTCCGGTGTTCTAGCCTGGAGAATCCCATGGACAGAGGAGCGTGGTGGGCTATATCCATAGGGTCACAAGTTGACACGATTGAAGTGACTTAGAATGCGTGCACTCTAGCTTATATATAAGTAGAAGATTCCCAGCTGCAAGTGAA
>SJYX01019280.1:735330-777090 GCA_006410675.1 Oreotragus oreotragus
TGGTGGGCTATATCCATAGGGTCACAAGTTGACACGATTGAAGTGACTTAGAATGCATGCACTCTAGCTTATATATAAGTAGAAGATTCCCAGCTGCAAGTGAAGGAATCTAGCTTCAAACAAGCTTCAGCAAGAAGAGACCATTTCAACGTAACTGGATCTAGAAACCCAAAAGTTCCCTTCGGGAGAGCTGCCAACCTGGCCTCAACTTAGCTCAGCACCCAAGCCTCAGTCATGGCGAGATGACATACTTTAGTCGTTCATTCTTGAATTCATTTATTCAGAAAACTTCGAAGCCTTGCCATAGGGTAGGTACTCTAATAGGCACTGCAGTCAAAACATTGGTATGACTAAAAATACACTCACATCTCTGTACCTCTGCGTTCCACTTCCTTGATCCAGACATCGTTTTGCAGGTGGATGATGCAGTGTCTTCCTTTCCAGTCTCCAACTCATCTTCTGCCCAGACCCAGGGTGATCTTTCCCTTTCTCACTTGCAACTATCAACTTAAAAAATACAGTCACAACCTGAAAGTGCTGCATTGTTTTATTTGGTGGGAATTCTTAGGACTTCAAGTCTGAGAGACAACATCTCAAGTAGCCCTGAGAAATTGCTCTGAGAAGGCAGGGGAAGGAGTCAGGTGATAAAAAAAAGTTTGCAACAAAGGGGGCAGGTAGTCTGAACATCAAATATGATTGTTAACAAAGGAAAACCGGATAGCTCAAGTTAAGGAATTTAGTTTTCTATGTATGGGAAGATGCAAGCATCTGGGCTCACTGAAATCATTCCTTTCATATGTATCTCAGCTATCTGGGGCCAGCTCCTACGTTTTCACATTCCCTGTCCACAGCAAGCCAGCACCTTGATCGCTGTTAGATCACATGTATTCTTCTCCTTCCTGAATTCCCGTAGGGCTCACCAACTCACACCAGAGGACTGCATTTGCTGATGACTGTGACATCCTTGCTTACCGATACAGAAATAAATACTCCATTTCACACAGCTCTGATCACATCACTCCCCAGTTTTTCAGGAGTAACCCCCCTCTGCCATTGCTTATGGAGTTGAACCATAAAAGCTAGGAAGAATCTTCATGACCTTGCCCCTGCTAACCTCCTCTTTCTCTCACCAAACTCCTCTAAACCCTAAACTCCAGACCGGGATTTCTCACCTTCAGCAGTATCAGCATTTATTATCTGATCATTCTCTGTAGTGTCCTGTGCACAGTCAAGCAGCATTACAACCTCCACCCACTAGAGGTCAACGACACCCCTCCCCGGCTGTGACAACCCCAAACATCCGCAGACATTGCACATGTTCCTTAGTGAGCAAAGCCCTGCCCTCATTGAGAACAACAGCTCCAAAAAAAAATAAATGAATAAGTAGAAATGTCAGTTCCTCAAACATACATTGTTCTCCCTCATTTTCAGGCTTCTGTACCTTTCTTCATTTCAGTTTTCTGATCCACCTTCTTACTCCTCGCTGGTAACCTCTGCTCACCTTTCGTGGCTGAGCCCTAACAACACCTTCTATGAAGCTTTCCTGACTTCTCCCCAAGTAGAAGGTATATGGCAAGGTACTCACGTTCCAATAGGGGAGAGGGGAGATTCATCTTAGAGTGGTGCAGAGATAGGTTTATGGACTTAGAGACAGATTGCATGTGGGGAATTTGATGAGAAATGGACTATTTCCAGCCATGTCAGTAAACATAGGGTGCCACAGTCATCAGGGATTGCAGCCACCACTGAAGGTGAGGGGGTGAGCCCTGAGGGAATTCAGGAAGGAAAGAATACTTTCTAGCAGTGATCAGACTGTGGCCACTCCCCATGGTGAACCCTGAGGAAACTCAGGCTGTGAAAACACAGGATACTGGCCCCAGACAGCTGAGGTGCAGATCAAAGGAATGGTTTCAGTGAGCCCAGACTCTTGCATCTTCCTATACACAGAAAAGCACTAAATTCCTTGAGATATCTGATTTTCTTTTAATTAACAATAATCTTTTGATGTTCAGACTTCCTGCCCTTTGTTGCAAAACCTTTGTATAATCTGGCACCTCCCTCGCCTCCTCAGAGCAGTTCTCTCAAGATTACTTGAAATGCTGTCTTCTGGCCTTGAAGTCCTAAAATCTCCCACCAAAGAAAATATAACTCTCAACTTTTAGATTGTGTATATATATTTTTTAAGTTGACCATGCATAGGAAGAGGCCACCTTCCTGGTGGTTCAGTCAAGTCCCTCACGTACAGCCTTGAAGCAAGGATTCATATAAAAGCTGTGTATTGAAGAGGAAATCCTTGCAGTGATGGTGGAGGAATGGTGATGTGACAAGGGGAAGAGGGGGCAATGGGCAGAGTTTGTTTCATTGAGCCACTGACCATTGTTTGTAGCTGGAGCTTAATCCTGATATAGGAACACATGGAACTTGTGTATGTACACACTGCAGATTTTATCCTACCTAAGGTATTTATACCCCAACGCTATTAATCATTGGTTGAAGGGTAAGGCTTCTCCAGCGTACCATGTGGGCAAAGCAGTTGTAGCATCCAGCCAAAGAAATTCAGACATTGAACATGAACACCTGAAACGTCAGGCCATCAAGCCCTGGCACTGTGACACTGAAGGGACCTGCTTGAGGCATATTCCCCTATGTCTGCCCCACACAGTGACTCCAAGGTTAGGAGTCTACATAACTGGGCAGTGCGTGCCATTTTTAACACAGAGGAGCTCATCAGGAGAGCTGACCTCTTTCTTAGAATAACAAGTGTTACCTCCTTGGGAGGTTGCCTTTGAGACTATGGTGGCAGTTGAATTAAGGTCTCTAGAAGGCAGTGGAGAGTGAGGAAGCCAAGAATGGAGACTGACTGCAGCTGAAGAATCTAGTTGTGGAGGCATCTTTGTGGAGATGGTCATTGATGTTGAGTCGCTAAGTTGTGTCTGACTCTCTTGCAACACCATGGATTGTAGCCCACTGGGCTTCTCCATCCACGGGATTTTCCAGGCAAGAATACTGGAATGGGTTGCTGTTTCCTTCTCCAGGGGATCTTCCTGATCCAGGGAATGAACCCACATCTCCTGCATTGGCAGGTAGATTCTTTACCACTGAGCCACCAGGAGACAGTTGTTCAGTCGCTCAGTTGTGTCCAACTCCTTGTGACCCCATAGACTGCAGCACACCAGGCTTCCCTTTCCATCACCATTTCCTGAAGCTTGCTCAAACTTATGTCCATTAAGTCGATGATGCCATCCAACCACCTCATCCTCTGTCATCCCCTTCTTCTCCTGCCCTCAATCTTTCCCAACATCACAATCTTTTCTAGTGAGTTGGCTCTTTGCATCAGGTGGCCAAAGCATTGGAACTTCAGCTTCAGCATCAGTCCTTCCAAAGAACAGTCAGGACTCATTTCCTTTATGATTGACTGATTGGATTTCCTTGCAATCCAAGGGACTCTTAAGAGTCTTCTCCAACACCACAGTTCAAAAGCAACAGTTCTTCAGCGCTCTGCTTTCTTTATGGTCCAACTCTCACATCCATTCATGACCACTGGAAAAACCATAGATTTTACTAGATGGACCTTTGTTGGCAAAGTGATGTCACTGCTTTTTAATATGCTGTCTAGGTTGGTCATGACTTTTCTTCCAAGGAGCAAGCATCTTTTAATTTCATGGCTGCAGTCACCATCTGTAGTGATTTTGGAGCCCAAGAAAATAAAGTCTGTCACTGTTTCCATTTTTTCCCAACTATTTGCTATGAAGTGATGGGACCAGATGCCATGATCTTTGTTTGCTGAATGTTGATTTCCTTTGGGATGGACTGGTAAAGATGGAAGAAGTAGGATGTATCAGGGAGGGGATAACTGGAGAAGGTTCTGTAACTGGGATTAGCTTTGCCCCTCCCCTGAAGTCTGTATATCAGTGGGGAGTGATGGATGCAGAGATGCCTGCCACTTGGGACCAAGCCACAATGACTGCAAATAAAAAGTTTCACAGACACTCCTCAGAATGAATTAAAGGGGCTAAACCTTATCACTCACACACACACTCACACACACACACACACACACACACACACGGAACAGGGAACCTTTCCCTGAGGCAATGCAGGAGAAAGTTTTCATCTTTTTAAAACCCTGTTCTCCTGAATTATCTTCAAAAGTGCTTTAGAGTGTGGGACTGGGATGAGGAGGAACAGATGAGGCTAGTGATTTTGAACTAGCTACAGCTTTATCTTGGTGCGTTATAAATATGTGATGCTACTTAATGTAGCAAGCCATCAGGTTAATAAACAAATGATTGCCAAATTTGTAATTGGCAAGGAAGGAGGTTATAATCTGTAAGGAGCTTTGTGTCCTAACCAATTTATTCTCTAACAGGACTTCATTGCCTCTGTCGCTGAAAACTCCCAAGGAGTCTTAAGAGCTAAAAACCCAGATTGGCTGAGCTTGGTTTCTCTAGCCTCTTTCCTCTTTTTTTTTTTTTTTTTTTTGGCTTCGTCTCCCACCCAGATAAGACACCTGGAAAACCCATTTCTTCAAAATGCTGCTGCTCACCTGGGCTAGTAATGCCTGACTTGTTCTTTCTGGGTGGCTTTTATCCTGAGAGCTGGAAAGAAGTGAATTCCACGGTGGAATTCATTTTAAATCCTTGTAGGCTATGCAGAATCAGGAAATAGAATAGTGTGTTTCATAGGAACATTAACTAATACCATCCAGTTTTCTTAGCAAAATATGAAGGTGCCTTGGGATTAAGGTTCAGTCTGCTACCTGTCTCCTTGGTCCAGTGGCTAATGCAGGTTCCCTTGTGGTTCAGCTGGTGAAGAATCCACCACAATGAGGAAGACCTGGGTTCAGTCCCTGGGTTGCGAAGATCTCCTGGAGAAGGGAAAGACCTGCACTCCAGCATTCTGGCCTGGAGAATTCTCTGGGTTCACAGAGAGTCAGACACGACTGAGCGGCTTTCACGTCACTTCACCATGCACAGTTGGCCAGAGTTCCAGGGTCCGACTCTAGGGGCTGCCATCCACCTCCCAGTCTACTTGAATGGAGCCACTACCGTTGTGCAAGCGCACCTGCTCATTTGTATTGACACATGGTCGTCCTGGTGAAAAGATGAGTTTGTGTGGGCCTTTTTTTTTTTTTTTTTTTTTTGGAGTTAGATTGCGACCTAAGTCACTTCAGTTGTATCTGACTCTTTGTGACCCCATGGACTGTAGCCCACCAAGCTCCTCTGTCCATGGGATTCTCCAGGCAAGAATGCTGGAGTGGGTTGCCATGCCTCCAGGGGATCTTCCCGAGCCAGAGATCAAATCCATATCTCTTGTCTCCTGCCTTGGCAGGCAGGTTCTTTACCACTAGCGTCACCTGGGAAGCCCAACTGTCCTGAAGCAAATCCCACCAAAAAGAGTGACCACTGGCAGTTTTCTTTATTTCCGAAATGGGGATTTTAATACTCTTCCTCATAACATTGTTGTTAGAAATGATGCAAGAAATTTCGTTTGCACTTCCTTTCCCCTTGCCTAGACTGCTTACCCAGGCAAGCTGCTCTTCACTTTTATAAGTCCACCTCAGACACCATCTTCTTGGTATTCCTGACACCTAGCAACTCCCCTAATTCCCACCCCAGTTCCCTCTTCTTTCCCATACCTACGTATATACGTGCAACTAGGAGATAAGAACCGTCGCAGGGTAAATTTTTTTTTTTCTATTTTGTTTTATTTTGTTTTACTGCATTTCTCTTATATAATGGGCGACTCTGCCTTCTCATGCCCATTTCTGCAGCTAAAATCTGATTGCCTGCTTACCTGCCTGCCCAGAACTTCTTCTTCTATCTTCTTGGAATGGAACCCATCCTGGAAAGGTCTGACTCATTCAGATTGGACTGACTCTCCCTCCAACTCCTGGTAACTTGGGCTCTTCCAATCAGCATTTTCCTTTCCTCTAGGCATGGTGATTGGCTCACCAATGGACATGTGACCAGACCAGCTCTATCCAATGAGATTTGTCCCTGGAAAGGAACTCATTTTGCTGAGGTTATGAAATGAAGAGGATGGTGGCCTGAGATATCCGATGACCATGTTGTAGTACATTGGTGTCATAGACTGCATGTTTGCACCCCTGGAAAATTTGTATGTTGGAAACCTAAGCCCCACAGTGATGGTATTTGGAGATGGGACTTTGGTGAGTTAATTAGGTCATGAAGACAGAACATTCATGAGTGGGATTAACGCCCTTATCAGAAGAGACAGGACCACCCCCCGCCCAGCCTCTGTCTCTCAGTCTTCTTGCTATCACGTGAGGAAACACTGGGAAGGCGTCTGTGTGTGCTCAGTTGTTCAGCTGTGTCTGACTCTTTGCAATCCTGTGGACTGTAGCCCACCCACCAGTCTCCTCTTTGTCCGTGGGATTTCCTAAGCAAGAATACTGGACTGGGTTGCCATTTTTTTGTCCAGGGGTCTTCCTGACCCAGGGATTGAACGTGCATCTCCCAGGTCTCCTACACTGATAGGCATATTCTTTACCACTGAGCCACTGGAGAAGTCCACAGTGAGAAGGTAGCCACATGCAAATCAAGAAGTGGGCTTTTATGGGGCATCATTTCTGCTGGTACCGTGATCTTGGATTTCTTATTCTTCAGAACTGTGAAAAATAATTTTGCTCTTTAATCCACTGAGTGTATAGTATTCTGTCAGAGCAACCTGATTGGACTGAGACACTAGGGAAGGCCAATCTGAGCACAAAACAAACTGTTAAAAGGATATTTGTTTCAGAAATCATTTGGGTGTTGACACCTACATGTAACTGAGCCTGGAGCCTTAAACTTCTGTTTTGTAATAAATCAACCCCCCCTCCTTTGTTGTTGTGTGTCTATGTTAGTTCTAGACTGTGTTCCATCCAATGGAGTCTCATCTACAAGAGCATGAGAAATTTGAGAGCGTGTATCTGCTTGACACGTTTGACACTCATTATGTCAAATTCAAAAATGCCCAACTCAGGTTCACAGGCAGAGATTTAACAACCCCAAATCGTGCATAGTCAACCAGATGGATTAAGATAGCCTGTAAGCCTGAGACGTGGAAGTCATTTTTTTCCCCCCAGAAATATAATGATTTTTATATGTCACATTCCGGATTGACTCTCCCTGTCAGCTCTGCAAGCGTCTTTGGAACTGACAAGTGATAAACCAGTTGAAAGCCCCAGTCACGAGGTTTGGTTATTGATGGTGCTGCTGAACCAGGGACGTGCCATTAATTCATCTGTTCTGTGGGCACTGTGAGTCTGAACGTGGACTCAAAGGAAAGACTGGGTTCTTCAGGCGTTCCCTCAATTGACCCAGAGGGAGAGTGGCTCCTGCCCAGAGGAGTCCTGGAATTGAATGCATGAGAATGTCTGTCTTTGTTTTCTTTCAAAGCCAGTGATTAGTTCTCACCCAGTTGGTGGATGTTTTTTCTGTGGAAAACCTGACCACTGAGTTCCATGACAAGTTCACTTTCATTGTCTCATTGGAACAAAGTTACTCTACCAAATTATAATAGCAGCTAATATTTATTTATCTGTCCTTTCCAGGTAGCTGGTAGGCTGGAACTATTCCAAGTGCTGCTATGAAATGGTGAATCCTCCATCCTTGTTTTTATTTCAGTGCGTGCTATGCTAAGTTGCTGCAATCCTGTCCCACTCTTTGTGACCCAGTGGACTGTAGCCTGCCAAACTTCTCTGTCCATGGGATTCTCCAGGCAAGAATACTGGAGTGGGTTGCCGTGCCCTGCTCCAGAGGGTCTTCCTGAGCCTTAAGTATCCTGCATTGGCAGGCAGGTTCTTTACCACTAGTGCCACCTCGGAAGCCCCATTTATTTCAGTGGGAGATATCAGTGATAAAGAAATAAACACATATGTAAACAAGATAATTATGGGTTTTGATAAATAAAGGAATCTGTATAGGGAGACAGTAGAGTAATCGATGGTGTGATAGTTGGTGGTGGTCGGAGAGGCCCATCGTTAGAACAACTTGTTCCAAAATGAAGCCATCTCAGAAGAGGTAGCACTTAAGTGGAGACCTAAGGGCACAGGAGGATCAACCAAGGATAAGTCAAGAAAGGGTGAGCCAGGGCAGGTGAACAGCAAGGGCAAAGCCCTCGAAGCTGGAAAGAGGTTGGCAAAGTGAAGAAACAAGCGTGAGATCAGTACTGCTGGCAGGTGGCAAGTGAGAAGGAGAGATGCTTCGGCTAGGTCAAGAGACAGGAGGCACTCTGTTTGTGCTAGGACCTATATAAGTGGTAGGAAACTTGAGTTTCATCCACAAGTGTATTTCCCTATTTGCTGATGGAGTAGGTGCTCCTGAAGGATGGAGCTTATTGCTGGGTAGCAAAACTATGATTGAGTAGTTCTTTGCAGGATCCATCTACTTCACCTTGACAGACTGCCACCAAGATGTTTTTAGTTGTTGAGTTGCTGAATCTTGTCTGACTCTTTGTAATCCTATGAACTGCAGCACACCAGGCTTCCCTGTCCTCCACTATCTCCAGGAGTTTGCTCAAATTCATGTCCCTTGACTCGGTGATGCTATCTAGCCATCTCATCGCCCCCTTCTCCTTCCTTCAATCTTTTCCAGCAACAGGGTCTTTTTCAATGAGTCAGCTCTTCATATTAGGTGGTCAAAGTACTGGAGTTTCAGCTTCAGCTTCAGCATCAGTCCTTCCAATGAATATTCAGGGTTGATTTCCTCCAAGATTAACTGGTTTGATCTCTTTGCTACCCAAGGGACTCTCAAGAATCTTCTCCAACACCACAGTCCAAAAGCATCAATTTTCTGGCACTCAGCCTTCTTTATGGTCCAACTCTCACATCCGTATATGACTACTGGAAAAACCATAGCTTTGACTATACAGACCTTTGTCAGCAAAGTGATGTCTCTGCTTTTTAATATGCTGTCTAGGTTTGTCAGAGCTTTTCTTCCAAGGAGCAAATATCTTTTAATTTCATGGCTGCAGTCACCATTGCAGTGATTTTTGGAGCCCAGGAAAATTAAATCTGTCACTGCTTTCACCCCCATCATGATGTTAGCTGGTTTCTAAGCCATAAATGGATCCCAGAGAAGATGGGGCAGTGCCCATTTGACATAAGTATCATGAGGGTTGCAAAGACATCACAAATGTAGATCTCGTAACTCAGTGTCAGGCAGAGCCAGTGCAGCATACAGAACAGAATGTGTCTTCTGCTGGATGCTTTATCTCTTCACATAATTTTAAAAATTTAGTTGTGGTAAAATACACATACTGTGATGTATACCATTCCAACTTTTTTAAAGTCTGCGGTTCAGTAGTATGAAATATATTCACATTGTTGTGTAACCAGTCTCCAGAACCTTCTCATCTTGCAAAACTGAAAATGTATGCTCATTATAGAGCAAGTCCCCATTTCCTGTCCCCCAGCCCCTGACAACCACCATTCCTACCTCTGTCTCCATGAGTTAGACAAGTCTAGGGACCTCATGTAAGTGGATTCATACAGGTTGTTTGCCTTTTGTGACTGGCTTGTTTCACATAGCGTAATATCCTCAAGGTTCATCCTGTTGTAGCTTGGCTCACAGTTTCCTTCCTTTTTAAGGGCTGGATAATATTCAGTTGTATGTATAGCCCACATTCTGTTTGTTTATTCATCCATGGATGACACTGGAGTTGCTTCAGCAGTGTCTGACTCTTGGGAGCCTATGGACTGTAGCCTGCCGGGTTCCTCTATCTGTGGGATTCTCCCGGCAAGAATACTGGAGTGGCTTGCTGTTTCCTACTCCAAAGAACCTTCCCGGCCCAAGGATCAGACCTATGTCTTCCGTCTCCTGCATTGGCAGGCAGGTTCTTTACCACTAGTGGCACCTGGGAAAATCCCAATAGTCCACTGCATCTATAGTCTACATTTTGGTTATTCATTCATCCATGAGTGGACCCTTGAGTTGCCTTGACATTTTGTCTACTGTGACTAAGGCAGCTTAGACCATGGATATACAAATACCTTTTTGGGGCCTTGCTTTCCATTTTTGTGAGCTTCTTCCGCAAAGTGCTAATGCTGGATTATATGCTAACTCTTGTTTCTACTTTTGAGGAACCACTATCTTGCTTTCCACGGTGGCTGCAACATTTTACATCGGCCAACTGTGCACAAAGGTTCTCATTTCTCTGTGTCCTGGCAAACCCGGGTTATTTTCTTTTTCTGGTTTTGTTTTGCTTTGTTTATAATAGTTTTCCTAACAGGAGTGAGGTGTTCAGGTCATGTCTTCTTGGCTACCTCCTTGGGAGGTGTGCCATTTGTAGAATAACTGGCCATCTTTCATCTTCTCACTCCCATCCACAACTTCCTGGAGAAAGCTGCATAAACCATTGAGAGAATCCTTACTTTGAGGGTAAACAGAATGGCACTTTGCCCAGAAGAACCATGCCATGTCTTCAGTACCATGTTTGTTTGGCGTTTATAAGAATCCACAGATTTCTCCAGAATAATTGAGGGGAGTTCTTGAGTTTCCCTCTTGTGAACTTGAATGTCTCCAAGCCATACCCATTTAAACATGGCTAAAATCCTGTTTCTCTCTGAGTGTCATGCAGCCCACAATTAAATGATTTGTAGGAGTAGTCTGAATGGAGAGCCTCGTTCATCAATACTGCATGAATTATGTAGGCATATCTTCATTTTTACGTTATTTATCTCGGCGGCCAGATGGGTATGTTGGCTGTAATATTCATTAGTAAGAAACCCAAATGCAGCTTTGGCACGCCGACATCTGTGCCTGGTCTGACCACCCGGGGGCTGGAGTGCATGTTTGTAGGGATGAGGGAACCCTCTGCTTCTAGGCAGTTCAAGTGTGCTCCAGGTTCTGGAGGTTGACCCTGGATTAGTCACCCCTAAGATGACACCACCCTTATGGCAGAAAGTGAAGAGGAACTCAAAAGCCTCTTGATCAAAGTGAAAGAGGAGAGTGAAAAAGTTGGCTTAAAGCTCAACATTCAGAAAATGAAGATCATGGCATCCAGTCCCATCATTTCATGGGAAATAAATGGGGAAACAGTGTCAGACTTTATTTTTTGGGGCTTCAAAATCACTGCAGATGGTGATTGCAGCCATGAAATTAAAAGACACTTACTCCTTGGAAGAAAGATTATGACCAACCTAGATAGTATATTCAAAAGCAGAGACATTACTTTGCCGACTAAGGTCCGTCTAGTCAAGGCTATGGTTTTTCCAGTGGTCATGTATGGATGTGAGAGTTGGACTGTGAAGAAGGCTGAGCGCCGAAGAATTGATGGTGTTGAACTGTGGTGTTGGAGAAGACTCTTGAGAGTCCTTTGGACTGCAAGGAGATCCAACCAGTCCATTCTGAAGGAGAGCAGCCCTGGGATTTCTTTGGAAGGAATGATACTAAAGCTGAAACTCCAGTACTTTGGCCATCTCACGTGAAGAGTTGACTCATTGGAAAAGACTCTGATGCTGGGAGGGCTTGGGGGCAGGAGGAGAAGGGGACGACCGAGGATGAGATGGCTAGATGGCATCACTGACTCGATGGACGTGAGTCTGAGTGAACTCCAGGAGTTGATGATAGACAGGGAGGCCTGGCGTGCTGCGATTCATGGGGTCGCAAAGAGTGGGACACGACTGAGAGACTGAACTGAACTGAACTGAAGTAGCTCCCATCAGAGCTAAGAAGGAAAGCTCTGAGAGATGCGTAGACATCTGGGAGGGATTGGCATGGTTGACACTGATACCATTTTTGCAACCTGTTCATCTTGGTTTTTAATGCTAGTGTAAAACTTATAATAGTAAAAACAGCTAATATTTAAGAGGGCAGTGTAATACAGTGAATGCCATAATACAAGAGTTTATATCCCCCCACAAGTGTTTATATCCCCCCCAGATTTGTACATTGAAACCTAATCTCCAATCTGATTAGGTTGTTTTTCAGTCCCTATGTTGTGTCCGACTGTTTGAAACCCCGTGGACTGCAGCACTCCTGGCTCCCCTGTCCTTCAGTGTCTCCTGGAGTTTGCTCAAAGTCATGTCTGTTGAGTCAGTGATGCTATCTAAACATCTCACCCTTTGCCACCCCCTTCTCCTCCTGCCCTCAATCTTTCCCAGTGTTAGGGTCTTTTCCAGTGAATTGGCTCTTCACAACTGGTGGCCAAAGCACTGGAGCCTCAGCTTCAGTGCCAGTCCTAATGTGGTTAGGAGGTGGGACCATTGGAAGGTGATCAGGTCATGAGGGTGGGGCCCTCATGAAGGGGATTAGTGTTCTTACTGAAAAGACCAAAGAGAGCTCACCAGAGCTGCCTGGTATGTAAGGTACAAGGAGAAGATGAGTATCTGCATATCCTCACCAGACAGTGGATTTGCTGGGGCCTTGATCTTGGATTTCCCTGCCTCTGAAATGATGATAAATAAATCTTATTTCTAAACCACCCAGTTTCTGATATCTTTGTTATAGCAGCCCCAATAGACTGAGACAGTGGATAAAAGTGGGGCTTCAGTCCTGGTTCCCCCCACTAAGTCCTCTGTGGCTTTGGATAAGCAGTTTTCTCATATTTCTCACCTGGACAATGACATACTACAGGGGCATGCTATACAAAGTCTTTGTGAGGATTTCTTGAAACTATGTAGGTCATAAAATACAGCACTATACAACCATGGATAAAAAAAGAGAACAATTTAGAAGGTGCGGCTATGGAGTGATCTCAAACATCTCCTCTTGACAAAGATATAAAGGGCAAAATGCTATATAGCAGGGTTTCCCTGGAGGCTCAGATGATAAAGAATCTACCTGCAATATGAGAGACCCAAGTTCAGTCCCTAAGTCAGGAAGATCCACTGGAGAAGGGAATAGCTACCCACTCCAGTGTTCTTGGGGATTCCCTGGTGACTCAGACGGTAAAGAATCTGCCTGCAATGCAGGAGGTCTACTCTTAATGAAAATTCGAAGGGCAAAATGTTATATTGAGTATGTTCCTATTCGAGTAGGAAAAAGAAATATAATTATAGATAGAGTGTGTTTGCATATACATAGCATTTCTGGCAGGTTCCACACCCAAAATTAACTGGTTTCCTCTGGGGAAGGTAACTGACAGGGGATGTTTCACTTACTATTTTATATTGTGGTCATTATGTTTGATTTTATTATGTGCATATGTGAATATTTTTAAAGGCATGGTCTCATTTTTAGAAAAAAGAATGACATAGAGAAGTAAATATTTGCCCTAAGTGAAGATATTTAAAAAAAAAATAGAATAGAAACCTTTTTAGTAGCTGGTGATGAGTTTTTCTGACTATGTTCTTTGGATCTGGGCTTCCTTGGTGGTTCTGCCTGTAATGCTGGAGACATGGGTTCGATGCCTGGGTTGGGAAGAGCCCCTGGAGAAGGAAATGGTGACCCACAGCGGTATTCTTGTCTGGGAAATCCCATGGACAAAGGAACCTGGCTGGCTATGGTCCTTGGGGTTGCAAAGAGTCAGACAAGGCTTAGCAACTAAACCACCATGAGCACCTTTGGGTCTTGACCTGAGGGATCTGGGTGTCCTGCCCGAGGGTTCCTACCACTTTCCCAACTTCACTCCATGGCTGAGCAGAACCAAGCAGGCATAAACCAAGGCGGGGAAAAGGAGAGCCAGGAAGATTGGCCCTTGGCTGAAGGCATGCATGGTGCCCACTTAGCAATAGGGGAGAAGTGGGTATTTTCCTCAACGTCAACATGTAAGAGTTCTGCTGAGTCGTCAGCTCTCAAACTCCACATCTAGGGCATATTTCTCTTTCTTCTGTAAAGGAATACACAACTAAGAGTCTATCATTTTAATGTATTTTATGGGGCTCTGTATTCTCTTCAAGCATCGGTCTGTTCACAGTTTGCCTTTTTTTTTTTTTTTTCTTCCAGCTGTGTTCTTCATTTGATTTATCAGAGATGATCCTTGGTAATTCAGTTTGATATTGTTCCCTGTATCTGATGATAAACACTTGAGAGGAACCAGGAAATCTATTTTTGTATTAAATAATAACACTGGCCCTTTCATTATCCTTTCAGAATTGCAAATCAACCTTGCTCTCTTCGGCTAAGAGAGAGGATCTGAGATTTGTTCAGTTTGACTCCTGCATCATTATGCTGTTCGATGTTAAATAGAATGGGACTTTGTTTGGCAGAGCCAGGAGGGGGCAGTATATTCCCTTTTTACTGTTATTAAAACTGAATCCAGTTTCCTACATAGAAAGAGCTCACCTCTTTTCTCTAGACCTTGACTGGTTTTTCCCCCATCGAGGGAAATTTTTGAGCTTCACTGTGACTCTAGTCTTATATAATAGTCCCATTAGGTTTTAATTAAAAGTCCTTGCAAATTGCTTCCTGTTAATGGACAAAAGCAAATCTTGCACCTGCAGAAGAGAACTTTCCCCCCACTTTGTGCTAAGTTGCTTCAGTCGTGTCTGTCTCTTTCCGATCCTAAGGATTATAACCCGCCAGGCTCCTCTGTCCATGGAATTCTCCAGGCAAGAATACTGGAGTGGGTGGCCATGCCCCCCTCCAGGGGATCTTCCCAACCCAGGGATCAAACCCACGTCTCCCGCATCTCCTGCACTGACTGGCTGATTCCTTAGCACTAGCACCACCCCGGAAGCCAGGCTTTGTAAATGAGATGAAATCCGACCTGTCCTCAGTCCTGTGTAGGCGAAGGTAACATGGCGCCAGGTGAACGGCAATCAGTGCAATGCTTTGGCGTGTTCAGGTCCCGGTAAAAAAAACGAGAGGAAAGAAGAATGCCTTTAAAGTAAACAGCTACCATCCTTGTAATCTTCCACTGCTTCAGCCAACGTAATGCATTCAACCACGCGTGCCCGCCCGAAGACCAAGTTAGCAAGGAATGCTGGAACTGAAACCCTCAGTGTGCAAACACGCTCTTCTTTTTCCGTGGCTCCTTTCTCCTTCCACTTGTGTCTTTGAATACCATCAGCTTATGTAATTGCTATGTTCCTTACCCGTCTACCTAATATATCTGGCTAGTGTTTAGGAACGCCGAGTGTTTTCTGTGGGATGACTTGGAGGTGGTTTGGGAATTATTATTGGCTGCGCTATAAGCATCTGGGGAGGGAAACAGAAGACACCGCCAGGACCCAGCTCACAGCTCCTGATGACACCGCCGGTGTGCTGCCCAGCCGGGGAGCGAGGCAGTGCGGACCCAGACGAGTGACCGCACGCAGGGAAAACTCGTGACTCTCACGTATCTGGCTATATGAACGTAGGGCTTTAGATGTACCCTCACAAGTCACAGTTTCACCGAAGGAAGAGGTCACACTCATTTTTTGCCTCTTTTTATCCCCCTCCCCTCCCCGACAACCTCCAACCGGGCATCTCTAAAGGATATTTTCTTAAGGATCCAAGTTCTCATTAGTCTTCATTTTCCAGTTGTTGCTTTTTTTTTTTTTTTTTCATTTTTCCCCTGTTTCCACCTATACCAGATGAAGCACAAGGCAAAAATTAGATTATACACAAATTGTACACTGATTTATTAGCCTGAGCCAGGACTTTAATGAGAGGAGAGGAGACAGTGTAAACAGCTCTTGGGAGATCTGTGTGAGTGGAGTTCGGCAGCTCTGCAGAGTTTCAGTGTGAATTGGGTCTGGGGTACCCTAGCTCTTCCTTCCTAGAGGTGAGCCTGAGGAATGGGCCCACTTACAGATGCCCAGCCACTTAGCACAAAGTCTAACACACACAAGCACCTCCTTGAAGTACCATATTGATTTCATTAGGACCTATCCAACTTCTGCCTTGAAAGCCAATTAAGTCTTTCATGTTTTCCTTTGCA
This sequence comes from Oreotragus oreotragus, assembly GCA_006410675.1. Classification (NCBI taxonomy): domain Eukaryota; kingdom Metazoa; phylum Chordata; class Mammalia; order Artiodactyla; family Bovidae; genus Oreotragus; species Oreotragus oreotragus. Next base: position 751,141 of record SJYX01019280.1, read on the forward strand.
TGTTACTTCATTTCTCTGTTCCTCATCTTATATCATTTGAGCAAGATAATTCCTAGAATATTTTTGTTCAGTCTCTAAGTCACGTCCAATTCTTTGTGACCCCATGGACTGCAGCGCGCCAGGCCTCCCTGGCCCTCACTCTTTCCCAGAGTTTGCCCAAGTTCATGCCCACTGAGTCGATGATGCCATCCAACCATCTCATCCTCTGCCTTCCCCTTCCCCGTCTGCCTTCCACCTTTCCCAGCATCAGGGTCTTCTTAGAATATAGGATTTCATTATTTCGCTTTGAAATCATATAGCCTCTTTTGGAATCTGAGCTATAGCTCTTATGCACTTAAAGAGAGAAGAAAATTCTCTCAGGTCCCTTTACCTTCCCCATCTGGAAAATGGGGAGATCGTACTAGTTCAGCCTTCATGGGTTTGTCCTGATGCTTCTCTGAAATAACGCAGCTGGGTTCTTAGCATAGGGTCAGCTGCACTGTAAAGATGTGACAGTCTGACACTGTTTATCCTTTTTTTTTCACCTATTGTTCCCTAACTTTTTCATTCTGTTTTCTGGCAAATTTCTTCAAGCAGCATCATTTCTAACAGTCACATCTGAAGTAGAGCTTCTACAAGACGACTCTGGTGTCGTTTTTTTGCCCATAAGCAATTTTCAGCTTGGGGAAATACAGGGTTGCAGTTTACTCATCAAATAACTGAAAACATAACTTTAGCAAATTTCTCTCTTGTGTAAACAGTTAAAAACGTCTCTCTCTCCTTATAGAGGAGGCAAGTTTCCTTGAGCCCAACTGTATTTTGAATGTTTCATAACCTTGAAAATTGTTCATCTCTATGAAGTAATCCCTTTTATTACATAATATAAAGGGAAGATAAAGTTGTTAATTCTCGATGCATCTGAAGTGGTGACATGCAGCAAACAGCTCATTATCTTCCACACAAAGCACAATTACTCAGTATAGGCAAACCTTCTTTCCGAAGCTGCCTTATATTTGAGCTTCCCCATGCTGGCTAATGCCGGATATTGATTCTGAATAATTCAAATAGCAATAAAATTGGGTTTTCATGACAGTCAATCAGAGGCATTTTATATTTAATGCTCAATGGAAAAAGCACAGTGTCTTCTTACCTTCTGAATTTCAAAGCCATTAAAGTAATTGTAGGTCATTAAGCTAAATTTCTCTGCATAATCGGGATAGTTAATCTAATTCATGTTCCATTCAAAACAGTGAAGAAGAACTGATGAATTTTTAGTTAATGCTGTACATGTATATATGGACATGTCTGTGTATCTGTCTACCTGTATCTATGTATGTACACACACACTTAGTCAAAGTAGTGTTTCCTTACCAGCATTCATTTCATTTAATGCAGCCAACGAAGCATATGGGGATGTCTTTAAATAATTAATTTGATCCTGTTTTTCAGATATTCTTCTGGCCTCAGATATGAGATATGCAATGGAAATATTCCATACTAAACTAAGCTTCGTTTTTTAAATATGATTGTTCTCATCTCTTATTTCTCAGCCACCATTGCACAGTACATAATTATATATTTCATAGAGAGAGAAGTAAGGAGGGAGGTAAGGGGTCTCCAAGCCCTAGAGAGATTCTGACTTGATTTCTCTAAGATTGTGGCGGGGGGGGGTTGGTGTTTTTATTTTCAGTTCAGCTCAGTCTTGTCTGACTCTTTGTGACCCCATGGACAGCAGCACACCAGGCTTTCTTGTCCATCACCAACTCCCGGAGCTTGCTCAAACTCATGTCCTTTGAGTCAATGATGCCATCCAACCATCTCATCCTCTGTCATCCCCTTCTCCTCCTGCCTTCAGTCTTTTCCAGCATCAGGGTCTTTTCCAATGAGTGAGTTCTTCGCATCAGGTGGCCAAAGTATTGGAGCTTCAGCTTCAGTGTCAGTCCTTCCAATGAATATTCAGGACTGATTTCCTTCAGGATTGACTGTTTTGATCTTCTGGCTTTTTTTTTTTTCTTAAAGCTTCCCAATTGATTCTAATATTCAGTCTGGAGTAACAAGCATGGCTAATCTAATTCATTCACTCACTCTTTCACTCATTTATCCAAAAATTGCTTATCAAGTGCCTGCCTTGTTTTACAGTCCTGCAGGCATTCTAGTGGCTGACAAAATGAGCATGGTGGTCTCCTGAAACCTTCAAACAAATCTACTAGAAAATCTAAAAATGCTGATCAGTTCAGTTACTCAGTGGTGTCTTACTCTTTCTGACCCCATGGACTGTGGCACGCCAGGCATCCCTGCTGATAATAGACCAAAATAACAAAGACAAGAGTCTATGTATAGCTGCCTGGACAGCCTAATATCTCTGCCTCTAGGAATGTTATCAAAACCCTACAGTGTGATTTGTTACTGAAGGGTTTCTGACTGGCTACAGAGTTTACTCATTCTGTTCTAAGTTAAGACTTGTAAACCTTAATATGATTAGCCTTCTGTATCCATGGATTTGGGGCTTCCTCTTCGGTAGCTCAGCTGGTAAAGAATCCACCTGCAGTGCAGGAGACTCCACTTTATTCCTGGGTTGGGAAGATCCCATGTAGAAAGGATAGGCTACCCACTCTAGTATTCTTGGGTTTCCCTGGTGGCTCAGACGGTAAAGAATCTGCCTGCAATGTGGGAGACCTGGATTTGATCCCTGCCTAGGAAAGATCTCCTGGGGACATGGCAACCCACTCCAGTATTCTGGCCTGGAAAATCCTCATGGACAGAAGAGCCAGCGGGTGACTGTCCATGGGGTCACAAAGAGTTGGGCATGTCTGAGTGACTGAACACAGAGCACAGATCTATGGATTTCACTTCCATGGATTCAACCAAATACAAATTGAAAATATTTGAAGAAAAATTTCAAAAAGTTCCAAAAGATAAAATTTGAATTTGTTGCATGCCAGCAACTCTTTATATAGCATTTGCTTTGTGCTTACAATTATTTACAGAGTATTATTGTATTTGATATTATAAGTAACCTAGAGATGATTTAAAGGGCTTCGGTGGTGGCTCAGATGGTAAAGAATCTGCCTGCAATGTGGGAGACCCAGGTTGGATCTCTGTGTCAAGAAGATCCCCTGGAGACTGGAATGGCAACCAACTCCAGTATTCTTGCCTGGAGAATTCCATGGACAGAGGAAGCTGGTGAGCTACAGTCCATGGGATCGCAAAGAGTTGGACAAGACTGAGCAGCTAACACACGGAGAGATGATTTAAAGGAAACAGGAGGCTGTGCTTAGGTTGTATGCAGATACTGTGCCATTTTATGTAACAGACTTGAGTATCCCCAGATTGTGGTATCTCTGAGGATCTTGGAGGGAATCTCCAGCAGAAACCGAGGGATGAATACACGATCACAGATTTGTTTGTCTGAAGGTAGGAATTTGTGTGAAAGCAGGATTCTGCCTATTCACACTTTGGGCTGTGAAGTCATGTCCTGTGTTGACTTCGGTCCAGTTTCTTTCCATCTCTGGGAAGAAGTGGTCCTTCTCATGGTTAAGTGCTGACACCTGTAGGACAAACGAGCTGAGGGAAAAAGCTGTTTAGAAGAGAGAATGGCCCCATGAGGTGTCTTCCTAAAACGTGCATGGAATGCCTCACTTTAAGAAGAGAGAATAGCTTATCAGAACCTCGGGTCTTAATGTGCTGACAGGTGTTTCAGCTTCTCCAGCATGTTCCTCCAGGAAATAATTTGGAGGGTTTGGAAATAACCATGGAGATAATCTTGATGCTCTTTAGATATGCCTGGGCTGTATGTTAAAAAGATAATTTCCCACCTTGGCAATCCCTCCTTGCTTTGATTTGAGTATTTGTTTCCCTAAAAGAAGCCTAGAGTAATTATAACTCTTTATCTATCTGGAGAGGAGGAGGGCATCAGAGCAAAGCCTGAGAAGATATGAAGGCTTTATTGGGAAGACGTAGAATTGTTCACCAGTACAGTCACTGAAGACGGGGGAACAGTGGGTTGGGAGTATTTGTTTGTTCTCCCTTGCGTTCACTAGGGGCCATGAGATATATCATACAGTAAGCAGTAAGTATGCGGGATCCATCCATTCAGTCCTGAAAAGGGGGTTGGATCCAAGGATGCTAATGATGCTGTTGGGCTTCCCTGGTGGCTTCTGTGGTAAGGAATCCACCTGCAGTGCAGGAGACTGGATCCAACCCCTGGGTCAGGAAGATCCCCTGGAGATGGAAGTGGCAACCCACTCCAGTATTCTTGCCTGGAGAATCCCACGGACAGAAGAGCCTGGTGGGCTACAGTTCATGGGGTCGCAAAAGAGTTGGACACCACCGACCGACTAATGTGCACGCGTGTGTGCACACACGCACGCACATGATGATGTCATTGGTTACCAAGGAAACTGGTCATTTTGTGGCAAATTTTCACTAAGAGTAATAAGGACTTTTATATGAGATGCCAGTCTCCTGGAGCCCCATGCTATTTTCAGAATCGTCATTAGAGACACTGAGACCAGATTGACTTTTAAATGGATTATGGAATTCTAGAGATGAAAGACACTTTAGTCATTTATTGGATGTTTCTCATACCTGGCTGAGGATCAGAAACATGATTGAACTTTGTCAAGATGCCCAGTCCCTAGTCTGTTTTCCTGAATCAGAATCTCTAAGTATAAGGTCTAGAGATCAATTTGGAGGGCTTCCCAGGTGGTGCTAGTGGTAAAGAACCTGCCTGCTAATGCAGGAGACGCAAGAGGCATGGGTTCAATCCCTGGGTTGGGCAGATCCCCTGGAGGAGGGCGTGGCAACCCACTCCAATATTGTTGCCTGGAGAATCCCCATGGACGGGGGGCCTGGCGGGCTACAGTCTATAGGGTTGCAAAAAAGTGGACACGACTAAAGTGACGTAGCACACACACATAATTCGTGATTATAGACCACAGTGGTTAAAAACCTGAGCCCTTTTCGGACAGTGAAAACACTCTGTATGATACTATAGTGATGGGTACATGTTTTTATACGTGTGTCCAAACCCATCAAATATGTAACACCTAGCATGAATCCTAATGAAAACTGTAGGCTTTGGGGGGTACTATGTTCAGCGTAGGTACATCAGTTGTAACAAATGTACCCATCAACTGGAGGATGTTCATAGTGGGGGAGGTTATGTATGGGGGGGCAGTGGTGACATAGGAAATTTCTGTATATTCCTTTGAATTTTGCTATGAATCTAAAACTGCTACCCAAGTAAAGTCTTTTAAAAAAAACCAGCCCCTCCCTCCAACAAATGAGCAAACCCTAAACTCAGGAATCTGACAGAGCTAGTTTCTAATTCCATTGTGATGACTTGCTGGTAGACAGAAGAGGAGGTCCTCACTGCAGAGCTGATGATGGTCAGAATGCATGCTGATTGGTGGCTGCATGCTGTCCAAGGGGGTGGTGGTTTAATAGTGTGGATAATACCCTTGTCTGTGCAAAGGGTCACAATAAAAGCAGAATCCCTCCGAGAGTTTGGGGGACTCGAGGCTCAGCCCTGGTATCATCAGGGATGTGGCACATGGATGTACTTCTTTTTGCCATGGAGGACTTAAAGCACTTCCTCACAATCTGCCTAAATGTGAAGCTCCAGTCTTCTCACCAGCTTGCACAGACCTCTGCCTGAATTACACAGAGTTCAACAGCTTTATTTATAATCTTTTTTTTTTTTTTTTTTTTGGATCCTGGCCCACATCCGTGAGCTTGGCAGTTGTGTGAAGTCTGACCCGTCCGTTCAACTCTTATTGAATGTCTGTAAATGCCCTTTGTTGAACACTGAGCACTGAAGGGTTTGTATAGATGTATTTGTTTTGTTCAAAAAGAAAATAATATCCTCAGGGCTGAGTTTTGAATTCACAAGATTGCTAATCATTGATCATAACAGCTCAAATTTGCAGAATCCTTGACACGGATTATCTCATTTAATCCTCTCAATAAAGCTAGGGGTGAAGGTATTGATATCCCCACATTAGGAAAGAGGGCCTCGGTACAGGAAGTTAAGTAAGTTATTTAAATTGCCCCAGAGTGTAAGTGGACCAACTGGGATTTGGGTCCATGTCAATCAGAAGATTGCTTTCTTAATGGCTCTCCCAAGATACCCGGGATGATGTCTCTCTTACCCAGATGTTCTTTCTTCTAGGGTAACTCTTCATCTCTCTCTACAAGTATATTCTTTGCAAAGGAGGTTTCTGCATGTAGCACTAAACATCCAATTATCTACCTTCCCTTCCCTTCCTTTTCTCCCCAGCAAGGACCACATAAATTTCACTTAAAAATGCGGAAACGGTGTCCTACAAAATCTAGACCTATAAAATGAAACAGGGGCAACGTAAAAAAGAGTAATTTTCCAAAAGTTTTTGATGCCTTGTAAAGATTGTGGGAAAAAGTGTCTTAAAAATAAAGTTGGTGATATATTGCTATATGTGATCAATAAAGCACATGGTCTCCAATTTTATGGGACAAGATGAATATGGTTTAGTGAATAGAGTGTGGGTTTGGAAGTTAAATAAACTGGAGTTCTAATCCCAACTCAGTCATTCATCAATGGGGTGGTCTAGAGGAGTTCCTTAAATTCTGAACTTGGTTATTCAATCCTGCCAATTAGGGAAATTGTATCTATTGTTCAAGGCCTGTTTTTAGGATTGGAAAGTTGTAGATAGATAACCTTATATGTACTTGGCAGAGTAAGCCTTCAGAAATTAGGTATTACTCACCAGAATTGATTCAGAACTCCCTGAGTAGTAGGCACTGTTTGCTGTTAACTATATCTTACCCCTATTAGTAATAGGCTCTTGATGAGGGTGAAAGAGGAGAGTGAAAAAGCTGACTTAAAATTCAACATTCAAAAAACTAAGATCATGCCATCTGGTCCCATCATTTCATGGCAAAAAGATGGGGACAAAGAAGAAACAGTGACAGACTTTACTTTCTTGGGCTCCAAAATCACTGCAGATGGTGACTACAGCCATGAAATTAAAAGACACTTGCTCCTTGGAAGAAAAGCTATGACAAACCTAGATAGTGTATTAAAAAGCAGAGACATCACTTTGCCAACAAAAGTCCATATAGTCAAATCTATGGTTTTTCCAGTAGTCATGTACAGGTGTGAGAGCTGGACTGTGAAGAAGGCTGAGTACTGAAGAATTAATACTTTCAAACTCTTGAGAGTCCCTTGGACATTAAGAAGATCAAACCAATCAACCCTAAAGGAAATCAACCCTGAGTAGTCACTGGAAGGACTGATGCTGAAGCTGAAGCGCCAGTACTTTAGCCACCTGATGCAAAGAGTCGACTCACTAGAAAAGACCCTGATCTGGGAAAGACCGAGGACAGGAGGAGAAGTGGGTAAAAGGGGATGAGCTGGTTGGATGACATCACTGACTCAATGGACGTGAGTTTGAACAGACTCCGGGAGATAGTGAAGGACAGGGAAGCCTGGTGTGCTGCAGTCCATAGGGTCGCAAATAGTTGCACATGACTTAGCAACTGAATAACAACAGCCACCCCTTTGGAGTTCCCTGGTGGCTCAGAGGGTAAAGCGTCTGCCTGCAATGCAGGAGACCTGGGTTCGATCCCTGGGTCAGGAAGATCCCCTGGAGAAGGAAATGGCACCCCACTCCAGTACTCTTGCCTGGAAAATCCCATGGACAGAGGAGCCTGGTAGACTATAGTCCATGGGATCGCAAAGAGTCGGACACGACTGAGCGACTTCACTTCACCCCTTTGGAGTTGCATTTTTCCCCAGACACTCAAGGATGGATATGAGAAATTCCAATAAAGGAGAAGCTATGAGAAACTCCCTGCTCCAAGAGACATAGGGTTGGGGCGAGGGGCTGGTGAGCCAGAGTGGGGGTCCTCTCCCACTGTGCTGAACAGAAATCTGAGGAGATGTATTCTACAACTGGACCATTAGTTTCATAATTCAGAGGCCCTCCTCTGGTGACCACTTGGAATAAGCAGATGGTTGAACAGTGAAAGGGTTTTGGTTTTTTGCTTTTGCTTTTGGAATAATCGCATGTTATTTCCCTAGTTGATCTGCTCAGTTAGATTAATTTGTTTATTAGAAAGGGTTGGGGACACATCAACATGATTATCCAAATATTTTCTGACCCATCTAAGATTTCCCTTTTGCTGTTTTTAATTCTTTTAGCCATGAACTGGGGGCATAGACAAGTACAGCTCACTCCTATGCTGTTAACACAGAAAAGAGCAGTTTAGAAGGAGAGGTTGTTATTTATATTAGGTCTCTGTTTTACTCTGCTTTCTCAGACCATGTGTGAAATGATTTATTCATACACTGGATTCTAAATGTGAGTACATTGGAAAGGGAGGAGGGGATCGAGCAAGTGAGCGACCTGGAGTCTGAAGCAGTGGATCCAGAGCCTGAGTGTAGATAGATTGAACAGGGAGGAGTGCTGTGATTGATTGGTGATGTCTTGTTTTAGGTGCTGCTTGGAGGAGTAACAACTCTTAAATCCTGTCCCTGCCACATATCCCTGATCTGGAGACTTTCTGAAAGTGGTGCATCTCCTTTAGACAGTGTTCAGTGAGCATCTACAGTGTATCAGACTCGTAGTAGGCACTGGGGAATCAGCAGTACATAAGACACATGTGGCCTTCCCTTCATGAAGTTTTGCAGTAAAGGAAGCGAGAGAGGCAAAGATATATTGGAATTGGTGATGGACAGGGAAGCCTGGCATGCTGCAGTCCATGAGGTTGCAAAGAGTCAGACACAACTGAGCAACTCAGCAACAGCAACAGCAAATATTAAGGAGATATAATTTGTCTGTTTGTTTTGACTGCATCAAGGCTCAGCTGTGGCACGCAGGATCTTCGTTGCATCATGCAGGATCTTTCATCACACAGGGTCTCTAGTTGCGGTGCCCAGGCTCCATAGCATGCAGGCTCAGTAGTTGCAAGGCACATGGCTGCTGCTGCTGCTAAGTCACTTCAGTCGTGTCCGACTCTGTGTGACCCCATAGACGGCAGCCCACCGGGCTCCCCCGTCCCTGGGATTCTCCAGGCAAGAATACTGGAGCAGGTTGCCATTTCCTTCTCCAATGCATGAAAGAGAAAAGTGAAAGTAAAGTTGCTCAGTCTGTCCGACTGTTAGCGACCCCATGGACTGTAGCCCACCAGGCTACTCCGTCCATTGGATTTTCCAGGCAAGAGTACTGGGGTGGGGTGCCATTGCCTTCCCCGAAGGCACATAGGCTTAGTTGCTTTGCGGCAGGTGGGATCTTAGTTCCCCAACCAGGAATGGAACCCACGTGCCCTGCGTGACAAGGTAGATTCTTAACCACTGGATGACCAGGGAGATCCCAGTATGACTTGTATAGATAAGGAATTATAACATTTTTGCATCTGCTCACATATTTCCTTCAAAAGTCCAGTTGCGATTTGCCCTGCCCTTATTCATTACTACTCCTTCTTAGAAGTCTAAAAATTAACCAGGTTGATCTGTTGTTTAAATTACCAGGCAAAAATAAGAAGAAGAAATCTTGGGCATGTGTGCAAGCATGTATCACTGTATTGAACAAAAATGCAAATATTTGAGAGTGGGAAGAATAACCATGCTTTTTTTTTTTTTTTGTCCTCTTCCGCTGTCTAGAAAGCTACCGTCTGGTGGTCTCTCGGCTTTCTAGTGGTCATTCCTACTGAGCTCCTGTTTCAAACTGAGCTCTGCTTTTGGAGATGCACTATCTCACCTGAGGCTTATTTGATGTGAGGGCTGAGCAAAGAAATTTAGTTCAGAAGAGTGAAGAATATTAAGTGGATTTAAGGTGGGCTGGTTTCTTTCCCCCAAATGTTCTGAAGCCTTCTGTTGGTTTTGTGTCCAGGTACACAAATGAAGTGTGGAATATAAGAACTCATTTACTAAACAGAGACTTATCGAGGGTGTTTATATTTTAGTTAGTAACCCTTTTCATTTAGGATATTGTAGACCTTTTTTGAGGATGAGATGGGTAAATACCATCACAGCTTCAGTGGACATGAACTTGGGCCAACTTTGGGAGATGGTGAGGGACAAGGAAGCCCTGCAGTCCATGGAGCTGCAAAGAGTCAGACGCAACTCGGCAATTGAACAACAACAGCAAAAGACTTTTTTAAAAACAAAATGCTCGAACTGTATTTTTTAATGATGGCAGAAGCTATGAGGCCTTCAAAATATTTATTAGGCTAATGAGTGAACATTCCTTAGCAGAGTGCCTGGCACAGAGCTGAGTATTAAATAAATGCCAGCTGTTGCCAGTATATATGATAATGTGTCTCCACAATGGAAAACAACAACAGAAAAAGAGGTTGGAGTTCTAGTTCTGGCCAAGATGGAAAAACAGGTACCAGATTTAATCTGTCAGCTTAAATGGCTNATTCCTTAGCAGAGTGCCTGGCACAGAGCTGAGTATTAAATAAATGCCAGCTGTTGCCAGTATATATGATAATGTGTCTCCACAATGGAAAACAACAACAGAAAAAGAGGTTGGAGTTCTAGTTCTGGCCAAGATGGAAAAACAGGTACCAGATTTAATCTGTCAGCTTAAATGGCTGTATAAAAGACAAAATATATGTAATGCTGGTTTGCATGACAATGTTTGGCTTAGTCCATTTGTGCTGGTATAAAAAATGAATACCACAGACTAGTTGGCTTATAAATACACTGAAATGTATGATCACAGTTGGAGAGGTTGAGGAATCCTAGATTAAGCCTGGCGGATTTAGTGTCTGGCAAGAGTCCATTCATGGTTNGAGATGTATTCTACAACTGGACCATTAGTTTCATAATTCAGAGGCCCTCCTCTGGTGACCACTTGGAATAAGCAGATGGTTGAACAGTGAAAGGGTTTTGGTTTTTTGCTTTTGCTTTTGGAATAATCGCATGTTATTTCCCTAGTTGATCTGCTCAGTTAGATTAATTTGTTTATTGGAAAGGGTTGGGGACACATCAACATGATTATCCAAATATTTTCTGACCCATCTAAGATTTCCCTTTTGCTGTTTTTAATTCTTTTAGCCATGAACTGGGGGCATAGACAAGTACAGCTCACTCCTATGCTGTTAACACAGAAAAGAGCAGTTTAGAAGGAGAGGTTGTTATTTATATTAGGTCTCTGTTTTACTCTGCTTTCTCAGACCATGTGTGAAATGATTTATTCATACACTGGATTCTAAATGTGAGTACATTGGAAAGGGAGGAGGGGATCGAGCAAGTGAGCGACCTGGAGTCTGAAGCAGTGGATCCAGAGCCTGAGTGTAGATAGATTGAACAGGGAGGAGTGCTGTGATTGATTGGTGATGTCTTGTTTTAGGTGCTGCTTGGAGGAGTAACAACTCTTAAATCCTGTCCCTGCCACATATCCCTGATCTGGAGACTTTCTGAAAGTGGTGCATCTCCTTTAGACAGTGTTCAGTGAGCATCTACAGTGTATCAGACTCGTAGTAGGCACTGGGGAATCAGCAGTACATAAGACACATGTGGCCTTCCCTTCATGAAGTTTTGCAGTAAAGGAAGCGAGAGAGGCAAAGATATATTGGAATTGGTGATGGACAGGGAAGCCTGGCATGCTGCAGTCCATGAGGTTGCAAAGAGTCAGACACAACTGAGCAACTCAGCAACAGCAACAGCAAATATTAAGGAGATATAATTTGTCTGTTTGTTTTGACTGCATCAAGGCTCAGCTGTGGCATGCAGGATCTTCGTTGCATCATGCAGGATCTTTCATCACACAGGGTCTCTAGTTGTGGTGCCCAGGCTCCATAGCATGCAGGCTCAGTAGTTGCAAGGCACATGGCTGCTGCTGCTGCTAAGTCACTTCAGTCGTGTCCAACTCTGTGTGACACCATAGACGGCAGCCCACCAGGCTCCCCCGTCCCTGGGATTCTCCAGGCAAGAATACTGGAGCAGGTTGCCATTTCCTTCTCCAATGCATGAAAGAGAAAAGTGAAAGTAAAGTTGCTCAGTCTGTCCGACTGTTAGCGACCCCATGGACTGTAGCCCACCAGGCTACTCCGTCCATTGGATTTTCCAGGCAAGAGTACTGGGGTGGGGTGCTATTGCCTTCCCCGAAGGCACATAGGCTTAGTTGCTTTGCGGCAGGTGGGATCTTAGTTCCCCAACCAGGAATGGAACCCACGTGCCCTGCGTGACAAGGTAGATTCTTAACCACTGGATGACCAGGGAGATCCCAGTATGACTTGTATAGATAAGGAATTATAACATTTTTGCATCTGCTCACATATTTCCTTCAAAAGTCCAGTTGCGATTTGCCCTGCCCTTATTCATTACTACTCCTTCTTAGAAGTCTAAAAATTAACCAGGTTGATCTGTTGTTTAAATTACCAGGCAAAAATAAGAAGAAGAAATCTTGGGCATGTGTGCAAGCATGTATCACTGTATTGAACAAAAATGCAAATATTTGAGAGTGGGAAGAATAACCATGCTTTTTTTTTTTTTTTGTCCTCTTCCGCTGTCTAGAAAGCTACCGTCTGGTGGTCTCTCGGCTTTCTAGTGGTCATTCCTACTGAGCTCCTGTTTCAAACTGAGCTCTGCTTTTGGAGATGCACTATCTCACCTGAGGCTTATTTGATGTGAGGGCTGAGCAAAGAAATTTAGTTCAGAAGAGTGAAGAATATTAAGTGGATTTAAGGTGGGCTGGTTTCTTTCCCCCAAATGTTCTGAAGCCTTCTGTTGGTTTTGTGTCCAGGTACACAAATGAAGTGTGGAATATAAGAACTCATTTACTAAACAGAGACTTATCGAGGGTGTTTATATTTTAGTTAGTAACCCTTTTCATTTAGGATATTGTAGACCTTTTTTGAGGATGAGATGGGTAAATACCATCACAGCTTCAGTGGACATGAACTTGGGCCAACTTTGGGAGATGGTGAGGGACAAGGAAGCCCTGCAGTCCATGGAGCTGCAAAGAGTCAGACGCAACTCGGCAATTGAACAACAACAGCAAAAGACTTTTTTAAAAACAAAATGCTCGAACTGTATTTTTTAATGATGGCAGAAGCTATGAGGCCTTCAAAATATTTATTAGGCTAATGAGTGAACATTCCTTAGCAGAGTGCCTGGCACAGAGCTGAGTATTAAATAAATGCCAGCTGTTGCCAGTATATATGATAATGTGTCTCCACAATGGAAAACAACAACAGAAAAAGAGGTTGGAGTTCTAGTTCTGGCCAAGATGGAAAAACAGGTACCAGATTTAATCTGTCAGCTTAAATGGCTGTATAAAAGACAAAATATATGTAATGCTGGTTTGCATGACAATGTTTGGCTTAGTCCATTTGTGCTGGTATAAAAAATGAATACCACAGACTAGTTGGCTTATAAATACACTGAAATGTATGATCACAGTTGGAGAGGTTGAGGAATCCTAGATTAAGCCTGGCGGATTTAGTGTCTGGCAAGAGTCCATTCATGGTTCACAGAGGCCTCCCCTTTCGTTGTGTCCTCACACAGGAGAAGAGGTCAGGGAGCTCTTTGAGGCCTCTTATAATAGAGCAGGAGGAAGCCCATTCTGAGGGACTTCACCCTCATGACAATCACCTCCCAAAGGCACCACCTCCAAAGACCATCACAACAAGAATTGAGTCTCAACGACTGAATGAGGGGAGAGGATATTCAGTTCATGGCGCTGTATTCCCAACAATGACAGACAGTGACCTTGGAGAGCTGGGAACAGCTTCCCTAGCTCACTGGCTTAAGAGACTTTCCATGCAGAGAGAGGGAGAACCCAGGGAAGGCTGGTGGACTGTGTGCACTGAGGGGTCAGAGCTGTTTGTCCAACCAACATTTGTAGATAACTCCATCCCCAAACAGCAGAAAATGCACTCTGCTTAGAGCCCACAGGCCATGTATCAAGATAAACCATGTCCTGAACATAAAGATAACAGGAAAATCTCCTAATGCTTGGAAACGAAACTGTAAAATTCTGGGTAATCCATAGGTTAAAGAAACCTCAAGAAAATTTTTTAAAAAGAAAAAAAATACATTATGATTAATGAAAAGAAACATATAGTATATTAAAACTTGTGAGACAGCTAAAGCAGCCATGGGAGGGAAATGCATAGTAGTAAATGCTTTCCAAAAAACAAGGTGTGGGGAGTCTAAAAATCAATAAATAAGCTCCCACTTCAAGAAAACAGAGAAAGAAAAACTATATACCCCCCCACCTCCCCAAGCACAAATGGAACAGGAAATAAGATGGGAGCGTAAGTCAAGGATTTGAAAACAGAAAAACAATAGAGAAAAGCTGGTTCTTTAAAAAAAATTTTTTTTCATTGCAAACTTCTAGCAAGATTTACAGAGGGAAAAAAGAAAAAAGAAAGAAAGAGGGCAGTAATTACCAACATCAGGAATGAAATGGGATAATGTCCCAATTTAACGGGACATTAAAATGGATAATAAAAGAATACTGTAAACAACTCTACACACATACTCTTGACATCTTAGATAAAGTAGACCAATTTCTTGCAAAGTACAAACTATCGCAATTCACCCAATAGGAAAGAAATGCTTTGAATAACCCTATAACTGCTAAGAAAATGGAATTCGTAATTTTAAGACTTTCCCACAAGGTTCAGATGGTTTCACTGGAGAATTCTACCAATATTTAAAGAACAATTAACACCAATTCTACACAGTATCTTCCAGAAAACAGAATGGAACATATCCAAATTTATTTTATGAAAGCTTTCTGCCCTGACACCAAAACGAAAGACTGCATAAATAAAATGAAAAGAGAAAAATCACTGCAGATTGATAGTCTTCATGAATATGGATGTAACACACTTGACAAATATTCGTAAATAGTACTCAGCAGTATATAAAACCAGTATGCCCTTTACAGGAATGCCACACTGGTTCCGTTTTCAAAATGCAAACAGCATAATCCATCATACTGATAGGCTAAAGAGCGACACTTTTGTTATCATATCAGTTGATGCCAAAAAAAGCATTTGAAAAACTTGGAGACCACTCAGAACTCTCAGAAAGCTAACAGTAGGGGACAGTTTCCTTAACATGATAAAGAATATGTGCAGAAAACATCTAGCTAATTTTGTGTATAAAGGTGAAACACTGGATTATTTTTTTTCCCTGAGATGGGGAAGAAGACATCTCTGTTATTCAAGCTATTATGGGAGTTTCAGCTAGCCACAAACGGTAAGAGATGGGAATAAAAGACAGGCAGATTATACATGAAGAAAGAAAACTATCCCTGTTTATAGATGACATAATTGTCTGTGTAGAAAATCCCAAGGACTCTACCAAGAAAGACCACTTTGTGGTCAGCAAAATCACAGAATACAAGATCAAAACAAACAAATGAAGAAAGTTAGATGCATGTATAACAAGATACATACAGAACTTGTATGCTGAAAACTTCCAAATGCTGATGAGAAAAAGAAAAGATCTAGTTAAGTGGAGAAACATACTGTATTCATGGATTGAAAGGCTCAGCATAATAAAGATGTTGGTTCTCCCCAAATTGATATAGAGGTTTAATGCAGTTCCTATCAAAACCCCAGCAAGACTTTTTTATAGATGTAGACAAGGTTATTCTAAAATGTATATGGATAGGCAGAAAAAATAGAATTGCCAAAACAATTTTGAAAATGAGAAATAAGGTGAGAGAAATCAATCTACCCAGTTTCAAGACTTATGTTGTTTCAGTAACCTTAACAGTGTGGTATATTCTGAGGGATAGACACAGGGAAGAATCAGAGTAGATAACATAGAAATAACTTTACATATGAATGACCTGTGATTTTTGGCAATGGTCTAAAAGCATATCAGTGAGGGAAAGGATAGTCTTTTCAACTAAGGGTGCTAGAACTGTTGGATATCCAAACATACATAGGTCAAAAAGAGAAGAAAAAAAAAAAAAAGAAATCTTGATCTACACCTCACACATCTCTTAAAAATTAACTCAAAATGGATCATTGATTAGATGTTAAATACAAAACCATAAAACTTTTAGACAATAACATAGGAGAAAATCTTTAGAACTGAGCTTGGTGACGTGATAGCAAAAGGACTATCCATAAAATTTAAAAATAAATAAATAAACTGGACTTAATTACAATTTAAAACTTTTGTTCTGTGATTAACATATTGGGAAGGCAAGCTACAATATTTGCAAAATAGAAATCTGATAAATCTGTATTGAAAATATATTTTAAAAGCTCTCAAAAGCTACAGATAAAATACATCCAATTAGAAAATGAATTAGACTTGAAGAGACACTTTACCGAAGAGGATATGTAGATGTGAGATATTCAGCATCACTAACCATTAAGGAAATACAAATTGAGAACATGATGAGCTATCACACATACATATTAGAAAATGCAAAATAGAAATAAGGACGATACCAAGTGTTGACAAGAATCCAGAGAAACTGGATCTTTCGTACACTGCTGATGGGAGTATAAGATGATACAACCCTTCTGGAAAATAGTTTGGTAGTTTTTCAAATAAAATATACACTTACCTTATGAACCAGCAATCACACTTCTAGTGAACTTACCCAGAGCAATGAAAACTTAAATCCAAAACCAAACAAAAACGACAATAACGAAAAGAAACCAACCTGTACACAATTTTCATAGTAATT
The DNA here is from genome assembly GCA_006410675.1 of Oreotragus oreotragus. Taxonomy (NCBI): domain Eukaryota; kingdom Metazoa; phylum Chordata; class Mammalia; order Artiodactyla; family Bovidae; genus Oreotragus; species Oreotragus oreotragus. The sequence goes on from SJYX01019280.1 coordinate 767,775, forward strand.
TTGTTGATTAAAAATTAGTGGTTTCCAGGAGTTAAGGATTTGTGGAAGAAAAGGAGATGGCTGTGACTTAAAGGAGGAGCAAGAGGGAATCTTGATCGTGGTAGTGGTTGCGCAGATCTACATATGTGGTTAAATGGTATAAACTATACAGACACATCAGTGTCAATGTCTGGTTATGCTATTATGTATATTATACTGTAAGATGTAGCCAATGAATCACCAAAATTACTGACTAGAGAATTTTCTGTACTATCTTTGCAACTATCTGTCTTTCTATTTCAAAACAAAAGATTATAAAGGTATCACTTCAGAAGTACCCTAAGTCATCCATTAATAGGGCAGAATGCAGTTCAAGCTAACAAGCTTTACACTTAAAGCTAAAAGGAGATAAGATGAAATGACATAGGTAATCCGAAAGTAGACAAAATGAGGGAAAAGGGAACAAACAACAGCTGAAACAGATAGATTATAGATTTAAATCTAAATATATCAATAATCACATTAAATACATGATCTAAATATGCCCAGTTGAGAGGCAGAGATTGTCAGAATGTATAAAAAGAACAAGACCCATTTAGTATAAAAAAAGGAAAACAAGACCCATTTATAGGCTCTCTACAAGAAACATACTTTAAACACAAAGACACAACTTAACAATAAAAAATGAAAAGAGATAAGCCATGATTACATTACTCTAAAGAAAACTGGAGTAGAGGCTAGATAAAAGAAAAAGAGAATCCTACTAGGGAATAAAGAATGTTGTTACATAATGAAAAATGGTCAATTAACTAAGAGAACATGACAGTTTTAACTGTTTATACACCTCACAATAGAACTTTAAAATAAATAAAACTAAAATAAGTGAAAAAGCCAAGAGAAATGGCTAGAGATTGCAGTACTACTCTCTCAATAACTGATAGAATAAATAGCCACAGAATCTCATTAAATACATGGACGATTTGAACAACACTAAAAATCCACTCGTTCTGGTTAGCAACGATAAAACTGTTTACCTCAAAAGCAAAAGAGACACTATTTTAGTAGACTGGGCTATTTAAAAACCGAAACAAAGAGACTAAAATAAACAAAACAAGAAGTGAACAAATTTAAAAGAGTTAAAAAAAAATCATAGACTATGGTCTTTGATCACAACAGAGTCAAACTGGAAATAACTGACAGAAAGATAACAGGAAAACTCCAAATATTTGGTAACTAATCAGCTCACTTATAAATAATTCAGGGATTAAAGAGGCATTTAAGAGAAGCCAAAAGAGAAATTGACCTGAATGAAAATGAACACACAGCAGATAAAATTTTGTGTACTGTCTCTAAAAAGTATTTAGGGAGAATTTATACCATTAAACATCCATATTAGAATTTTTAAAAGTTTCAAATAATCACTTCATTTATGACTGTAGGGAAATACAAGAAATTAAACTGAAGTTAAGTAGAAGGAAGTGAAATGCAAATGACCTAGAGGGTCTAAAACATATTTTTAAAAAAGGGGGAAAAAAAAGTTTGACGGGGGTCATGATACAACATGTTTTCCAGACTTCATACAGATATTAGACAGGGGTGCCACAGTTGTCCTCTTAAACCTCAATCCTTATCAGTTTCATTGAGCTCACACTTTGGGCTTACCATGATGTCAAATGTGCGCAGGGTAGAAAAAAGAAGCGTTGGTGAATATATTCCAGATGTCACGCGTGCTCACCAGACTAGAAGTGCCTGTGAGTTTTTATTAAACACAATAACTCAAACGTTGATGTCTAGCCTGTGGGGATTCCGTCTCCTGGCCATCTTCTTGGAGTATTTGGCAAACTCCAGCAGGTGTGCTGTGTGTGTGGAAACTCAAATCTCATTCCGTCCCACGGAGCTCTACTACTCTGCAGACATCCCCGCTTCGCAGCTTTCTGAGACATTAGTCAGCTCGCCAGTGTTCTCTTGAGGTGCCAAGTAAGGAAACTGTTAAACGACCTTACCTGGCAGTGTGTCACCTGGAATGTAAGAAGCACGGTCGTTGGGATGTTCACAGAATCCCTCCTAAAAGTGGTACTTCCAGCATTTTCTGTGGCTGCTCTCTTTAAAAATCTCAGACATTGTGTCTTATAAGAAAACCAAACAAAAAAACCTTGCAGTATGCATCACCCCCTTATGTATAAGTAGAAGCACATCTTCTGTTTTGAGAATCTTTATTTTATTTATATTTTATTTATTTTTGGCTGTGCTGGGTCTTCATTACTTCGAGTGGGCTTTCTCTAGTTGTGGTGGGCAAGGGCTACTCTCTGCTTATGTTCCTCGGGCCCCTCTTGTTGTGGATCAGGGGCCCCAGACACACAGGCTTTAGTAGTTGTGATACACAAGCTTAGTTGCCCCGAGGCATGTGGAATCTTCCTGGACCAGGGATATAACCCATGTCCCCTGCTTTGGCAGGCAGATTCTTAACCACTGGACCACCAGGGAATCCCAGAATACATTTCCTGGGAACTGTCTAACTCATGGATACAAACCCCTGCAAACAGATTCCTGGAGTCATCAACCCACATGCCCAGATGCATTCTGAATCACGATTTATTTTCAGTACTGACCCACCGTCCAAAGCCATTTTCCCCACATAAAACTTTCATAGGCAATCCATACCTTGTAGCTTCAAAATTGTAAAACTAGTGGAAAAACAACACTGTGTCAGTCTCAGCATCATGAGGCTGTGTTTGCTAACTCCCTCCTCTTTTAAAAGACAGTTTCAACACTTAGAGGTGTGGCTTGATGGATTTTTTCATGAGAAACAGCACTCTTATTTATTGTGCTGTTTTACTGATACTTTTTTTGTATTAACTGAGGTTGTATATTTAATTTGAATCGGGTAAGAAAATCCCTTCTGACATTACTTTTGGTGTGATTTACTAGCATCTCAATTAGACAATAAATGTACATTTGACTGAATGCCATTATAGATTCAGTGCTATGGTGTGTGTGTTGGGTTGGCCAAAAATTTGCTTTGGATTTTTCCATAAGATGTTAGGAAAATCACGAAGGAACTTTTGGCCAATTTGATAGATACCAGAGATATACAAACCCGGTCTTCCTTATTCCTGCTCTTCTTTCTTTTTCCTCCTCTACACCAGATAGATAGATAGACAGACAGGCATATATATGATATGCATACATAATATCAGTTCAGTTCAGTTCAGTTGCTCAGTCGTGTCTGACTCTTTGCAACCCCATGAATCACAGCACGCCAGACCTCCCTGTCCATCACCAACTCCCAGAGTTCACCCAAACTCATGTCCATCAAGTCAGTGATGCCACCCAGTCATCTCATCCTCTGTCGTCCCCTTCTCCTCCTGCCCCCAATCCCTCCCAGCATCAGGGTCTTTTCTTCGCATGAGGTGGCCAAAGTACCAAAGTATTGGAGTTTCAGCCTCAGCATCAGTCCTTCTAATGAACACCCAGAACTGATCTCCTTTAGGATGGACTGGCTGGACCTCCTGGCAGTCCAAGGGACTTGCAAGAATCTTCTCCACCACCACAGTTCAAAAGCATCAATTCTTCGGCACTCAGCTTTCTTCACAGTCCAACTCTCACATCTATACATGACCAATGGAAAAACCATAGCCTTGACTAGGCGGACCTTTGTTGGCAAAGTAATGTCTCTGCTTTTTAATGTTCTATCTGGGTCGATCATAACTTTTCTTCCAAGGAGTAAGCGTCTTTTAATTTCATGGCTGCAGTCACCATCTGCAGTGATTTTGGACCCCCAAAAGATCAAGTCTGACACTGTTTCCACTGTTTCCCCATCTATTTCCCATGAAGTGATGGGACCGGATGCCATGATCTTCGTTTTCTGAATGTTGAGTTTTAAGCCAACTTTTTTTACTCTCCTCTTTCACTTTCATCAAGAGGCTTTTTAGTTCCTCTTCACTTTCTGCCATAAGGGTGGTGTCATCTGCATATCTGAGGTTATTGATATTTCTCCCAGCTATCTTGATTCCAGCTTGTGTTTCTTCCAGTCCAACATTTCTCATGACATACTCTGCATAGAAGTTAAATAAGCAGGGTGACAATATACAGCCTTGATGGACTCCTTTTCCTATTTGGAACCAGTCTGCTGTTCCATGTCCAGTTCTAACTGTTGCTTCCTGACCTGCATACAGATTTCTCAAGAAATCTGGTGGTCAGGTGGTCTGGTATTCCCATCTCTTTAAGAATTTTCCACAGTTTATTGTGATCCACACAGTCAAAGGCTTTGGCATAGTCAATAAAGCAGAAATAGATGTTTTTCTGGAACTCTCTTGCTTTTTCCATGATCCAGCGGATGTTGGCAATTTGATCTCTGGTTCCTCTGCCTTTTCTAAAACCAGCTTGAACATTTAGAAGTTCATAGTTCACGTATTGCTGAAGCCAGACTTGGAGAATTTTGAGCATTACTTTACTAGCATGTGAGATGAGTGCAATTGTGTGGTAGTTTGAGCATTCTTTGGCATTGCCTTTCTTTGGAATTGGAATGAAAACTGACCTTTTCCAGTCCTGTGGCCACTGCTGAGTTTTCCAAATTTGCTGGCATATTGAGTGCAGCACTTTCACAGCATCATCTTTCAGGATTTGAAACAGCTCAACTGGAATTCCATCACCTCCACTAGCTTTGTTCATAGTGATGCTTTCTAAGGCCCACTTGACTTCACATTCCAGGATGTCTGGCTCTAGGTGAGTGATCACACCATTGTGATTATCTGGGTTGTGAAAATCTTTTTGTAGAGTACTTCTGTGTATTCTTGCCACCTCTTCTTAATATCTTCTGCTTCTGTTACGTCCATACCATTTCTGTCCTTTATGGAGTCCAAACTTTGCTATCTCCTCACATACATACATACATATACATATATATATATTTATATATATGTATGTGTATATATATATATATATAGTTGTTATTCAGTCCCTAGATCATGCCCGACTCTTTGCAACCCCATGGACTGCAGCACCTCAGGCTTCCTTTTGCTATCTCCTGGAGTTTGCTCAAAGTCACGTCCATTGAATCAGTGATGCCATCCCACCATCTTATCCTCTGCCACCTCCTTCTCCACCTGCCCTCAATCTTTCCCAGCATCAGAGTCTTTTCCAATGAGATAGCTCTTCATATCAGGTGGCCAAAATACTGGGGCTTTAGTTTCAGCATCAGTCGTTCCAAAGAACATTCAGGGTTGATTTCCTATGCATATACGTGCCTTATTTGGAGTGTACAGCATTTGAGTTTGGTTTTGATGTATTAAGAATTCTCAGAGGTTATGATTGCTCATCTTAGTTTCTATCCTTCATTCAATAAGATTTTGTTGAGTACCTACAAGATGTCAAGGATTCCACAGTAAGACTGCAAAGGTCCCTAACCTGGTCTAAGGAAGAACACAGACCTTGGGTAATAATTATGGGTGAGATACACACTTTTGAAAGGGAAGGAGTTTTCTTCTTTTTGTCATGGGAGTATATGACATGGGGAACTAATCTGAGTATCTGTGAAAAGTCCAACCTGTCTGTCCACAGTTGACACTGAAGCTCAATATTTAGTGAGAAACTGCTGGTGGTAGAGGTGGGGGACATATAGTGTTCAGGAGGACAGATTGTGGCCTCAGACAGATCTGGATATGAGTCCCGTGTCTGCTGTGGTTTAGAGGCAAGGTCTTGTTTGCATAAGTTGCCTCTCTCTTCTGAGTTTGGATTCCCCATCCTTACAGTAGGTCAGCCATGACATCAGTCTGATTACATGCAAGAATGGAGGTATATCCGAGTCACTTCACACAGTGCCTGGGAGAAGGTGAGCGCTATCGCTCTTCCCCCAAGAATCTCTCAGTGGATGCTGGTTCTTGCTGTGATTCCTGTTACCTGAGTGCTTTATACACATAATCAACCCTGGAAGTGTCTTCCCCCCCAATTTACAGATGAGCACACTGAGGTCCAAGGGAGTGTAAATAAACCTGCCCCTAAGCATGTCCCCAGGAGGCAACCAAGCAGATCTCAAAGCTCCTTTTCTCTCCCTTCATCCCACCGTCTATTGACCACCTATACCTTCTTCATCTCCAGGGCACTCTTTCCTAATCGGTATATTGAGGGTAATGAATCTAAGTGACCTCACTGAATAATGAGCCAGCAGCATTTGCTGTGTGCAGATTCTTGCTTAAGAATAACAGCGACTTGGAAAGTTTCTCAGTGTCAACAGAGCAGCCTTATGGTTAAAACCACTGAAGAATGCAATGCAAAATGTTTTCATTTCCTCTTGCTTTCTGTCTCCCTTGGAATAATAGTCAACAGGAAACACATTTCTGAAACACTTCTCTCTACATCCTCAGAATATAATAAGGACCAAGCTAACTGTCTCCGGCTATTGGGAGTTAGTCGACACACAAATGAAAAGAGGGTACTCTCAGAGTTTTATGAATTTTTCTCTCTTAACAGTCTTGGGCTGGAAGGACATCTTTGAAATTGATGTAGCTATCACCCAGGGGCTAACATTAAGATTTCAGTAGAGGTGTATCGGGTTATGATCTTTCTGTTACTGTCAGAACCGCAGCTGTGTGTCTGCATTGAGTAGTGTGCGGATAAAGCAGAAGGGTATCCTGGAGAAGGGGGAAAAATATAACAAAACCTACTGAATCATGAGCTCTACTGGAGGGCATTTGTTAAAGGTAAATTCATCAATAGCTGTTAAGTCATTTGTATTGAATAATTCTCATTGCCTCACAGCACTTCTTGGTTTTAATAATGGGTCAGAGAGAGGAGGTTGGTGATGGATGTGATGCTATGGCATTTAGGCACTTAATTGCAGCTGGGTTTAAAATAGCAGCAGGAGCTGAAACTGGGCTGGCTTGAGCATAATTTATGTTTTCCGACTACTAAGGTACTCTGTTTTTTAAATTTACATTTAATATTTCGTGACATATGCTTCTTGGTGTGGTATCAACCAGGAGCATATCAGAGACTCAAATAAATTGGCAAAGAGCCTTAACGTAAACTGGTGACTGGAAGAGGGCATCTGAAGTTACTCCTTGTCCATCACTGGGAGAGATATAAATTTGATAATTGATATGAAAAATGACATCTGCTGTGACCTCAGGACAGAAACATTCAGTCTTGAAGTCAGAGGCTTATTGTTTATTGATATTGTTGAGGGGTTACCACATGTGTTGGGGGGTAGAGGGCTAAGTAAGAGAGAGATCTTTCTTTGCCTTTATAGACTGATTATTTCTTTGGCAAGAACAGGGAACTTGTGAAAAACTGATTCACGTTGATGTTGGACAGAAAACAATAAAATTCTCTAAAGCAATTATCCTTCAATTAAAAAATAAATTTGAACCAATACAATATTGTAATTAGCCTCCAATTAAAATAAATAAGTTTAAAAATAAATTAACTAATTTAAAAAAGATGAGTAATTTACAGCCCCTTTTTAAAGGGGTTTGGTTTAAAAAAAAATGAGGACAAATAATGCCAAAAGGAACTCGTGTCTTGAAGGAACCAGAGAGCTGAAACAGCGAGTGCTGGTGGAAACTACAGCGGTATGTGCCTCAGATCAGCTGGCCAGCATTCTCTCTGAGAAGGACCCACTGAAGCAGAGATCTAAGTGATGTCAAGGTGCCCTCTGATCCCAAAAGACGGAGAACATTCTAGAAACAGAGACAGCGGGGGAAAGAACTAAGACAGGTGGTTGTCGTAAGGCACAGAGGGTGAGTCAGGAGGGTGGTAGAAAGTGGAGTTGAAGAGGAAGGCCTTTCAAGTAGTTTATGTTTTATTTATGACACAGTGAGGGATAATGATGGATTTCAAGTAGGAGGTGCCAGGCTCTGATGTAAAGTATTAGGTCACTTTTGCTGACTGTAGCCTGGACAAGGCATAGAAGGCTGAGAAGGAAGTATTTCCATGATACAGGCAAGACGGAGCAATGGCCTCAAACAGAGAAGAGGATGGATTGAAGAGGTATTTAGAAAATGTGCTAACTAGAGAGAAATGCGGTGACCAGTACCCACGAGACAGACTGGGACCTGGGACCCTTTCCTGCAGTGCTTGCACCTGGACAGACCTCTCCTGGAGCAACAGAATACAAAAAAAAAAAAAAAAAAAAAAATTTATAAGGGACTAAAAAATAACTGCATGCATGTGCAGTTGGGGCAACTTATGGAGGAGATACAAAAAGACCAAAAGCTCAGTTGATGCTTCTAAAGAGCCTGGGGCAAGAGTGAGGGACTGCACATGCCCCTGCACTGAACACCTCAAAGAGGGTGGGTGAGCCACCTAAGGCATCCCTTCAGTCCAACCCCTGGAGCCCCCCCATAGTCTCACCCCACGTAAAGAACCTGCTCTCCCTGCATGGGGAGGGAGCAGAAGAATCCGTTACTTGCTCTCACTCCTTACTACTGCAGCAGAGACCCCAGTAAAACCTTCCTGAATTTCTCATCTGGCCTCTGATCAGTTTCTATTGATTAAGGAAGCCAAGAATCCTTGTGGATAACATACCCTGAAAGTATGTGGTCCGTATGCTTGGAACTTTCACACTTGGATAGACAGAACATCCTCATTTTCTGTGTTTGGTTTCATCTGCAGCAATTATTCACTTTATTTGTTCAGTTCGGTTCAGTTCAGTTGCTCAGTCCAGTCCGAATCTTAGCGACCCCATGGACTGCAACATGCCAGGCCTCACTGTCCATCACCAACTCCCGGGGTTTACTCAAACTCATGTCCATTGAGTTGGTGATGCCACCCAACCATCTCATCCTTTGTTGTCCCCTTCTCCTCCTGACTTCAATCTTTCCCAGCATCAGGGTCTTTTCAAATGAGTCAGCACTTTGCATCAGGTGGCCAAAGTATTGGAGTTTCAGCGTCAACATCAGTCTTTCCAATGAATATTGAGGACTGATTTCCTTTAGAACGGACTGGTTGGATCTCCTTGCAGTCCAAGGGACTCTCAAGAGTCTTCTCCAACACCACGGTTCAAAAGCATCAATTTTTTGGCACTCAGCTTTCCTTATAGTCGAACTCTCACATCCATACATGACCACTGGAAAAAATATATCCTTGACTAGATGGACCTTTGTTGGTAAAGTAATGTCTCTGCTTTTGAATATGCTGTCTAGGTTGGTCATAACTTTTCTTCCAAGGAGTAAGTGTCTTTTAATTTCATGGCTGCAGTCACCATCTACAGTGATTTTGGAGCCCCCTAAAATAAAGTCTGACACTGTTTCCACTGTTTCTCCATCTATTTGCCATGAAGTGAAGGAACCTGATGCCATGGTCTTTGTTTTCTGGATGTTGAGCTTTAAGCCAACTTTTT